>APFE030830330.1:112302-165373 GCA_000404065.3 Pinus taeda | reverse complement strand
TTCACATCTTTGCTTTTAGCTTAACTTTCCATTAGGGACCACCCCCCTTAGCTAACCTAGGAGATAGCTAAAACAGAGAGAGTTGGGATTAGTGTGATAGCCCCTTCTCTGAGTTCCCTGCCACCAACCACACCTTGTGGGGTTGAAGGCTTTTCTCACTGACTTTGTAGGTAGGTGCGGGCGGCAGGGTCAACAAACCTCATGTGTTGAGGCATTCACGGGCCTCATCATTTTCAAGGTAGATGGATTGATATTCTCATGGCTCCATATTTCTCATTATTTTTAAGTGGGAAGGTATCTTCATGGTGACAATTTTTAACAACAATTTGTATTGTGTATATTAGCCTAATCATGTAGAGTTGCTAAATGTAAGTATATTATGTTGGCAGCACATTTAGTTGCGAAGTGTTTGGTTTTGAGTTGATATATTGATGCTGTTCTTTTCCATCTAAGACTGTGCTCATTGTTTATCTTTCTGTTGAGACATTAAGTTTGGCATTACAATTTATTGAGCTTTCCAAAAATTCACTGCTTGGTGCAGGTAGAACACAAAATGCAATCATAATCCACATCCATCAGGTGACCCCTTTCCACTCAATAAATTTTCATTTCCTAAAGGAAATGAACCTTGTTGCACAAGTTCTGGTAATCTGGGAATGGCACACAAAATGGCACGACATTTTGTAGTGCCATTTGAGAGAATGAACTCTCCAAATGGAAGTGGCATCGATGTCCCATTGCATGCCAGTAAGCACCGGGAAACTTCACAAGAAATGGAATCTACTGTGGGCTCTTCGGGCCAAGATATGTCAGCCTCACTTGCGTCCTCTCATATGGAAATACCTACTCCTTTACCTGTACTTTATAATGGTGTGCCAGTTCAGTATAGTGCAGCATTTCCTGCCATGTTTCCTCCTCGAACCTGTGCATTGTCAATAAGTCTAGCCACAGAACACATGACAGAGAGACAAGATGTGTACGATTTTGGTTGTCATTATAACCAATTGATTATGCCTCCTCAAACTTTGCAAACATATCACTAAAATAGTAACCATAATTGTTACCACAGTCAACATCCTAAGCCTCATGAGGACAAACAATCACATCAACATCTAGAAAAAGGTGAACATAGTATGAATACCTTGGCAATGATGACAGTTCCTGAATGTGGTTTGTCTAGCATGGCTACCTTTGATGGTAATCATGGGGAAATTGGCACTGATAGTGTCAATAAAGCTTCATCTATGGATGATAGTGAGAACAATGGGAAAAATGACCATTACAATCATCTCCATCACAACGGTGTGCATCATGATCCAGGTGGATGTTGGTGGCCAGCCACCTATCCCATTTGGACCCCCACAATTGTCTCTTTCAGCATTTTTAGTTTCCTTAATTGTAGCACAACTTACTATTTTTAGCAGTTTTTCGGGTCTTGAACTTCCGGAGCCGTTTTGAGGCCCTAAACGACGTTTTTTGGGGAATCCGGGGGCAACATGGGTTCATGGAATGGACCGATGTTGCCTGTTTCAACAATAATAGTGCTTGAATAGATCTTTCTAATGAGCTATTGTACGCGTCAAACGGAGATCATATGCTAAAGTTACGACCCCAGGAAGTTGATGTACCAACTTACCCCCAAACGGGGCCCACAGTTTGGCGTTTCATCTCCTAGGGTTTGGTTTTGGAATGTGAAGGGTTTTCCAATTTTTCTCAACAATAAATAGGCCGTCGAGCCTCATTGTAACACAGTTGGGAACAGTTCAGAGGCATGTAGCCGCACATCTCTTCTCAGAGATAAGCTACCATCGCCTTAGCTGGTTTATTTCTAATTTTGGTTGTAAGAATATTTCGGTATTTTCCATTAATGAAACGAAGCATTATTTACGCTGCATCTTTGTGTATATGGTTATCTCTGTATTTTATTGCATTCCTGTTTAAATCCGGATCAGTGGTATCAGAGCGGTCTGCTTTTTCTCTGTTTTTCTTTGTATGTCCCCAACGACGTCGGGATATAAGGGGTTAGGGCTTGAACTGGTCAAACCTTTGCAAGACCAGCCTCGCAAATCCCGAAGGCCTCCCATGGCGGATGAGAAGAAACACGAGGGGGTAGGAGATCCTATCAAAATCTTGCTCGAAGAAGCCCTCGAGCGGCAAAGGAACGCGATGATGGATAACTTTGCGCAGATCCTTCAACGGCTACCCAGAAGTGATGCATCGGCTTCCAATAGCTACTCTGGAAGCGCCACACCCTTTAAGGTACAAGTTAATTTTGAAATCCCCATATTCGGGGGTCAGATAGACGCAGATGCCGTAGATAAATGGTTAAATCTGCTAGAAGGATATTTTTCTGTTCATGAATTTTCAAGTCGAGAAAAGATTGTTTTCGCTCTTCTCAAAGCAGCCCCCCACGTCAAGGACTGGTGGGAAACCTACTGCGAGCAGAAGGATGAAACTACAGGCTCGCTATTTTCAGTCGCACCCACCTGGAATTCATTCCGAGATGCCATTAAGGAGCAATACTACCCTGTTGGAAGCTATGAGGATGAATACATAAAGTGGACCACGCTGCGGCAGGGAAGGGATCAAGATGTGCCGGAGTTCACCAATCTTTTCCATACCCTTCGCTAAAATTTGTAGATTTTCATTTCATTTTGAAGGTGTTTCAGATTTCCTGTATTCTGTACCTAAGCTTTTACTCTATTTCGTGAATCTGAACAAAACGTTATGTATCTTGTTTTTAAACCATTTTAAACAAGCAATCATTATGCTAATCGATGACTTTCGATGCATGAGTGGTTTCTTTGATATGCTTTCATAATTCAGAACATTTAAAGGAGTGTTTCAATTTGAAAAGATACAGAGTACCATGTTATAAGTTCATAAATGAAATTTATTTTATACTCTGTGCATTTTCCATTTGATATCAGATTCTACAACATCATGCTTGTATGAAGAATTATTTGGAGTAGTGAAACAAGATATTGGTTTCCGATTGAGATTGCAACTTAATTCTTAAGTTTAGTATGATCATAACGAGATTGGATTGAAAACTGTAAGTGAATTATTTTCCGTAGGAATGTTTTTCTGAGTTTATTTGCAGCAGTTTTAAATTAGAAATAAACTTTAATCTTTGATCTTTAAATCTGAGTGTTTTAATTTAGGTAGAGTAAAAATATTAATTTGAAATTGTCATTTAATCTCTTTTGAATCCTTGTATAATTGAAGATGTGATCTAGATAAGATCAAGAAATTAGTTGAATTCATGTTGGTTTGTTTTATGCACTCATGGATTAGATTCATTCTTGTTTGGATTGTTTATTTTCCTTAGTTTAGAATTACTTGGATTATAATTGGTTTTGTCTAGATTGATATTAGCGTAAGCTTGATACTGTTTTGAATAGTAATTAGTTTTGTGTGATTTAAGATTTCTATTACTTAGATTAAATAAATCTTATTTCTTGGATTGCAATTAAGTTTTACTTGCATTGAAATTAAGATTTACTTTACTTAGATTGAGATTAAAATTGTTCAATGATTTGTATTCTGTACTTAATTCAGGAATAGAAATTTCATACTTAATTTAGGAATCAATTTTAGATTTCATGATGTAATTTAGGTTAGATTCTCTGATCCTGCATTAACTGCACTTGTACCTCGAAGCTTACGAGCCCCAGATTGATAATTTAATGTTGGAATTATAACACATATAATTTCCCCAACAAATCCATTTCATCTTACTTGTAAAAGATTGAAAGTGGGCAACCAAAGAGGTGTTTCTTAGTAATTTTCCATTGTGTTATTCTTCTTCTAAGAGACCTTAGTGAACCACTATGTAGTCTATGCATCTTATTTCCTTTCACTTCATGCTCTTTGTTGTAGATCTAATGCATAGGATTTTGTTTAGCCCTATGCTTTAAACCTCAAATTTATTTATGTTCTTCTCTCCATACTACAACATCGATTTTAAAGGTTGTAATCACAGATATGTACAGCAATTGAATTTATTCATTAATTTCTCCAAAAACTAGAAATGTTGCATCTAAAGGTTTTTCATCACCTACCCCACTTCTCTGATTGTTTTAGGATTAATAAGGATTTGATAGTGCTGGAGTGAGCATACTTATGTTATAAACTAGATTGTATGAAGAAATATGTTTTAAAAAATCACCAAGTTGTGTGCTAACCATACTCCCCATAGAACTAGAAAGGGAAGTATCATATTGAGTTTTAGGTCCTTTCATTCAAACTAGGCCTTCAAAGTTCAAACAGATTCCAACAAAAGCCTACATTATAAATGTTCTTATTCTAATAGTCATGTCCCTACATATTTGCTTAATTCATTCAATATATATATCAATACAAAACAAATGTTTTAGACCTCAATACACCCTTCATCCTACCATATGGAAAATAATTTCTAAGACAAGTGCTAAAACTTAAGATCATCCCTAGTGTTGGCATTAATCTTCATTTATTCTCTAGGGTTTACCTCACAAACTCCAGGTCTTCCTCTATTGCATCACACAAGCACTAAGAACTCCCCATGATAATTATATAGATGGAATAAAAAGTATAGTGTAGACAAATACATTCTCTTCCCTCTATATAGAGGAGGTGAGGGAGGCCAACATTGGTAAAGTAGACTAATTACACAAGAATTTAATTTAATGCACGAGATAAGGTCTCCAAGTGAAGTGCTCTAGTATACATGTCAAGAGATCAATCCTCAAGTGGTGTACTCTTTAAGCATGTTTTGTAAGTGTCAGGTGCTTTTCAACAAATGCTTCTTTCTTTCCAAGACAATCATCCCATGCTCTTAAACACATGTATCTTGGGTCCATAATTAATCCCATGCAATGAGCTCTCAACCCAAGCATCTATAATCAATCCCATGTAATCTATTTTGTTGTTTATGGGTTATGTATTACATGATCTTGCATCCCTCCTTTGGCCTAGGGTATTTGGAAAAAGAATTGATAAGCTATGATTGGATATTTATTTCTAAGGACTTGATCATAGTGAAAGGTTGGTGATTTATAAGGGTACTATGACTGATGGGAGCACAAAATAACTCAAGCTACACATAAATAAAAAAAACTCAAGGAAGAAATCAAAACTAACATATTAACATAAAAATATCCAACTAAGTTATTGAAATTCAACTAATGATACCTTATTCTCCATCCAAATAACAAAATCATACCAACTTTTGTCTTGTATCATATCAAATTCCAACTGTGATGGATAATGGCCATATTGTTGCTCCTGTAAAAACATGGCAAATGGACAAGTTCGAGTAATTAATATCCAATAATTTAATTTTCCTATATGTATATGTATATGGTGTAGATGTATATATATATATATATATATATATATATATATATTATTAATATATATATAATATTATATATATATATATATATATATATATAATATATATATACTTACAAATTTTCATGTTAAGGCTTCTAAACTTGTTTGGCCACTATGATGTGTGGCACAATATTTGGAAAGCTTGGCCTTTGAGGCCTTGTCTTGAAACATACACTAATTCAATTTAATTATGCACCAGTAAAAAATAAAAATCATTTAATGAATTTGATATAATCTTAGGACCAAATTTAAATACTTGTATGCTCTCCTTGCCAAACTTCCTACATGCATCTGCTCTATTATATACTTTACAATCCCTTTCCATACTTTCACGCTTACATCAATTGGCCTTCTTTTGACCCTTAGCTCAAGAGGAATTTGTTTTATCTTTTTCATTTGGTCGCAATTAAATCTCTTGTACTTTTGAGTCATTTTTTTTTATTTGCTTTACTAACCAAACTGTCCCAAATGCAGTCTGCATGTCATGGATGAGTGCCTTTTGAAGGTGTGTCGATATCTTTGATAATGGAATATGTAGATTCTCTTTGAAGCATTGAAGTTATGATTCCTTCAACCTAATATTGAGCACTTTCTCAACATTTTTCATTCTGATATCCCCAGAGACAACATCATATTCTACCTTGGTTTCGTATGTACCAATGAAAGATGCATATGTCCCTATACTGGTGGTGGAAGAAATTTGTGTCCTAGGAGTGGGTGGGACATTGGACATCTTTGTTCCTTGTTCCACATTCTTAGAGGTTAATGTGATTGATTTCTTCCTAAATATTTTTCTCAATCTAGGAGTTGATGGTTAATCAATCAATTCCCTTTGACAGGGTTGCTTTGGTTGGTCTATTTCAGTGCCTAGTGTATGTTCTTCCACATATTTGGGAGTCATGGACAAGTCCATACCTTCTAGTTTATAAACTACTTCTATCCCTAATATAGAAGCCATTTCCTATTTCAGTTTCTCACTACCATGTCCCTATATATGTACAATAATTTTTTTATTTTAAAAATTAGAAATAAAAAAACAAACCCTAATTTCTTCTTTTGTAATTTTGAAACTAAAAAATAAAATTCAAGCAAGCAATGGAAACATGTCCAAATCTATAAATTAAGTATGAAATACATCATTCTTGCAAGAATCATATTCCTTTGCTCATTTCCCTATGATGTTGCTTGACATTTTTTAACGCCTTAGGGTGAATTTTTTCCTCCATATAACATCCTTGGTGAAATTTCCATGAAATAAAAGTTAATAAAGGAAACATAATAACCACGGTTTATGGGACACTTATTCCAAGTTGAATGTTGGGCAAAACATCCTAGTGGGTGTTCATTTGGTTTATTATGGCTAAGGAAATTGGAAAAGGCAAAGGCTTTGGAAAGGCAAAATGGCATTTTTGGCACATTTATTTATGAAAAATGGAAATTAGGAGAAAAGTAAAGTGAAAGGTCACAGGTTTCATGTGAGGAGGAAAATGAAGGAAAATAATGGAAAATGAAGAAAATAAAGGCCTAATTAATAAAAAGGCTTCTGAGGATCAGTTGGTAACTTTTGTCAATTCAGTTTTGGAGCTCTATCATTATTATCTCTATCACTCACTCTTGGACACTTAGAGTTTTCTTGGAGCACTTTGGCATTGGATCAATAAATGCAAAGAAGGAAAGAGGAAGGAACGAGAAAGCAAGGAAGAGTAGGATCAAGAAGCTACAAAAGTATTCTTTGCAGGTATCAATTTGCATGTGTGTTTTCCTTGTTGGATTTGGCATGCATGGTATTGCATGCAGTGCTTTTGATGTTGTGGCATGGGTTTTTCCAAGTGTGGTGGTGTTTTCATCCTAGACTTTCCATTTCTGGATAGTCATGGTGTGATGAGGTTCTCATGTTTTGGTTGAGCAGGATTGCCAGATGGATTTGAAGTTGAGTGAGGTGGATCTCCTAATGATAGAACACATGGTCTAGTAACCCCTGAACTAGATTGTGGGTTGCAGTAAAGTCAGACTTTGTGTTTCCTCGGTAGCCCTAGGAATCCTTTCCAGTGATTGGCGGAATATACGGTAAATCCAAGAGGTGGATTGCTCTCCGTTGGGCATAGTAATCCCGGGTTGGGATATGCAGTAAATCTTGGAGAGTGGGTCTCGGTTTAGGGCCTAATGATCCAGTGTGGATTGCGATAAAGCCCGAGAGACTAGGAGATGGGAAAATTCCTCACGGTGTAGGTGGAGAAATTCGATGGCATCCATGCCTGTTTTGGCCTAGTGATCTGGTGGAGATCATGGTAAAGCCTATTATTACATGTTCATTGTATTGGCCTAGTGATTCGGGATGGATTACGGTAAAGCCTGGTTTCTATTGATGAGGGTGAGGTGGTTTAGCCTTGGGATGCCTTGGTTGGTTCTTTTGGTTTGAGTCCCCCATTCATGCTTGGAATATGCCACGAGGGTGAATGGATGAAGAGATATTTGGTTCAGCCATTCTATGGTCGGGTGGAATGTTGTAGTCCCATCCCAAGTTTATATTTTGCATCATCAATATGAGGTTATTTATCCGTGTATTTATATGAGTATTATACTGGTTATTATGTCGATCATATGGTTGTGATTTCCCTAGTATTTATGTTTCTATTATGTTGGTTACGTATATGTTTTATGATAATGGCTATGTATGACTCTCATTATGTTTTTACTTGTAAATGAATGAACAATGTATCTATGACCTAATAGATGATAATGCAGTAAATGATATAAGGGAACAATGCTTCTTAGCGATTCTCAGATAAGTATGAAACCCCTATGCTTAAATATGTAGTTTATACCTGTAGATTACGTATTCGTGATATGTTTGACGAAATGCCTATCATGGATAGTAGGGGTCCAGTTAAGGGCTTGTTCAAGTATTTTAATTTGCATTATCATTTTCTTGTTATCTTTTTATTATGAAGGTGTTATTCAATTATGGGCAGTGACCTGGGATTTAGGCCTCAAAAAGTGGCTCAAATCTTGGGGACACTGGCGAAAAATTGAGCAAAATAGTCCCTGGACATTGGTATGCCTTGTCATGAGAGTGTCTAGAGCTTCCTCGACGCAATCAGGTCCATATCATGGGATCCTTTGGGGCTCAAGTGGTCTAAAACCTTAGTCGGACCCAAGGGTTGGTTACAAGAAAGGTTGGGATGGTTCTTAGGAGTTATGTTGATGATGTGGAAGGTCTATACGATGTGTTTCCGTCAATTCCATTTCCTTAAGGTCACCTAGGAGGTTGAATCCAATCATAGTAGCCTCTCGTCACATGTTTACCCCAACTGTCTGGTTACTTGGGTAGATGTGGGAGGAGGGTGTTACACTCCAGGCCGTGGAAAATCCCTTCCCTTTGCTCCCTACGTTTTTCTCCCTTCTCTCTAACTGCTTTAAACAACATTAGTGCAAAATGGATGGACAAGGGTTTGATTTTCATCTCTAGTAAGGGATGAATGAGATGCAAAAATTGGTTTCGTGACTGCTAAAGGTTGAATCACACCAACAAATATTTTTTTTATTGAAATCCACAATAAGGGAAGAGAGGTTCATCAATATCTCTTCCTACCATCAACAAAGATCCAATCGATTAGTTATTTTCTTTCATAGTCTCAACGCATTACTCCAACCATGGTCTACTCCAACTCCGTGAAGAACTTCAAAGCTCCCTCGATTTGCAATTGGTGAGTATGAAAATGGAAATATAGTGAATATATTACATTGTTTTGGTTGAATAGTCAGGATACACAATATTTTTATCCATTATGAGCATGAATTATAGATTGGCGGGTTTTTTTTTTTATTTGATATAATTTGTATTCATTGCATCTATACACTTTGCAATGTAAATGTGGGAAGCTTCCATGTTATTGTCAGTTTTTATGAGGTTTGAATACCAATATTGGATGTGCAATGTGCATAGGCACATGGGATAAGTTGAAATGTTGGTTGATGTAAAGCCCTACAAATGGTGTTTTAACCCTGCAATGAAGGGTGTTTTATGTCATATTATCCTAGCCAACTAATGAATTTGGTGTGATTTCAAACTTTCTAATTTTATTTTAACAACCAATGACTCATAATGTAACAATCCACTAATTATAGTCACATACACACATTTTTACCTTTAAAGGTTGTGTTGCTTAGTGATTATGTATACATGTGACACAACATTTTCAATCCCGCCACTCACTCTTTACTCCTTTATAGGGTGGATGGTGGCGCTGAAAATATATCTCATCCACAAGTTAACTTATACTAATTGTTATATTATAGATTGAGTTCATTTAGAAGACTTAAAAATCAAAAATAAAAAATAGTATATTCTGTAACATACAGACTCAAAGGAATTTTTTTTTAAATATACAAAAATACAGATATTTGGAAATTTAAAATTATGGATGAAGGGTTTGAATTAAGTTGAATGAAAATATGGAAAAAAAGAAGAAAAATTAGTCCATTAGTTTTCATAATCCTCATCTAAGATTTATAAGAGTTTATCATGTCACCATATTGGGGTAGAAGTTAATGCATGTTGTTAATATTTCAGATGGAGATTGGAAAAACTACATAGCCTGAGGGTTCAACTAGCAAAAGAAAAAAAAAAAAACATATGTACATCGGCGTGGAACTAAAATTGTTAAATCACGAAGAACACAGTGGGTGGAAGAGGATATGAAAATGGATAAATCAGACACAACAAATAATTTCACTAAAGAAGAGGTTGTTCAATACAATAGCACATGTGATGTGATTTGTTAAGAAATATTTTATTATATTTATTTGAAATTGATACATTTATGATTTATCTGATTCTTTCCAAACATTAAATAATGTTTGTGTTTGTCGATAGGTAGAATATGATAATGAAAGAACAACTACTAATACCCAAGATGATCCAACTGGGCTATTAATATTTGGACGAGATGATCCAAACCATCCTTTAAACGATACCAGGGTGAAAAGAGCATACTCAAAGAGAACTCTACCACCTGAGAAATTTGAACAACTGATGAGATTCGCATAAACTGATGACATGTTACCTAACAGCCTTAATGATGATGATCATGACTGTGAAAATGAAGTGAATGAAGAAGGATTGAATGAAATTATTATACGTTTCCTTGGGGATGGAAACAATGATGACATTAAAGATTATATGGTTGACAATAACGATGACAACAGGGGTAATTACCACCAACGTAATGTTGATGATAACACCTCGATGAAAGACTCCATTAAGCAAGCAACAAAGACACCCGTGTTCAAATCAGGTGTAAGTAAAACCTCAAAAAAAGCATGCACATTAATATTATTAGAAATCAAGTTACTATTTGGTTGGTAAGAAAAAGGATTCACCACCCTACTAAAGTGAGCTAAATTTATTTCTTACAATGCATTGTTAATTGGTGTACATAATTCATAAACATTCATGAGTTTGTTTATATTTTTTTAAGGAGAGTTTAAAACCATATATTTTATATCAATAGTCATGATATAGATTGACATATCAAACATATTTATCTTAGTCAAACATTCAATTGATATAATATTTGGAAATCTTAGAGGGCACTAAAAACTAAAATATTTCCTGAAGAGAATGTGTTGCCATCAACTTGCAGACAGGCACATCAGTTGTTGGTTGAGTTGGGGATCAAATATAAGAAAATTCATTCATGTAAAAATGATTGCATTTTATACAGATAAGAATATGAAGACAAGGTAGAATGCCATGTATACAAATAGAAGAGATATCGTACAAATTTACAAGGTCCTACAGTTCCAAAGAAGGTTTTATGTCACATGCCAATTATACCTAGACTTTCAATGAAAGTTTCATTGCAAGTCACTTGCACAATTGATGGTCTAGAATGCAAATAATAGGATTAATGATGGATTCATGCAAATTTCGTCTGACTCCAAAGAATTGAAATACATTCAGGAAAAATGGCCAACAAAATTCAAAGATGAACCCTGTAGTATTAGGCTTGGTCTTGCAATTGATGGAGTGTGATCATTCTCTTTCATGAGCCCAAATTATAGTGTTTGGTTAGTCAGATTGATAGTATAAAATATTCCCCCATGGATGAGTGTTAGAAAAGAGCACCTTATGATGACTCTCATTATTCTAGAAAAACATCAAGTTAACAACATGGATGTTTATCTTGCACCTTTTATTGATGAGATGTGCTATGTTGGGATATTCATAATTTCCCAGGAATTGGCTTTTGTTCCAGTAAGATAATTTTTTTTACCTATTTACACTCATAATTTATTGTCATCCCAACTTTCATACTTAGTTTTATACTATTATTTTGATGTTATTAACCTAATTGAATTGCAGTGCTTTAAACAAAGGGGATATTTGCATGTCCAAGATGTGCAGAACAATTTCAAGGGAAATATTCTAAATATATTCATATTATTTATGAAAACAGTATGGTTTTTGTACCACCATATCATAGGTTTAGAAACCACCATAAGAATCAATTTGATGGAAAAGTTTAAAATAGAGGCCCTCCCATGATTTGGGTCCAACTGATTGGCTTAAGAAGTATGAAGATGCATAATTGAAAGCTTGGAAAGAATTTTTTGATGGGGGTAACTCTATTGAAGAACTAGAACAAGTTGTAATTAAGATTCCAGAAGGGATGAAAAGGAAATCCATATTTTATGAGCTCACATATTGGAAGGATCTATTAATATCTCACCTATTAGATCCCATTAACATCTTCAAAAATGTCCTAGATTCATTTTTTCACCATATAGCTAGCAAGGAGAAGGACACCTTGTCTTCAAGGAGAGATATTTCTCTTTCATGTACCAAATTTGATAGAAAAAAATTGTGGCCAAGTAGGGAAATGAAAAATATGCAGAAGCTCCATGGAATTTGAAAAAGAAAGAGCTAGACCAACAAAAAAATGTCATACGTTCAATAAGGACACCTATTGGCTATGGGTCATCATTAAATAAAGATTTTACAGTTGATGGAGATATCACATGATTTAAAACACATGTTTTTCATAATTTTATGAAGGTATTATATATCATCATTTAACATTTATTGGTAAAATTGATTAGGCACTAAATATATTATGATATTCTATTGTGTGAAAAAAATAACTAATGATGATCTTTGATAAATGTGTTTGGAAACATTTCATGCCATTGGAAATTAGGGGGGATCCATGTCTTATTGTTAACTTGGGGAATGCCATAAGTTGACTCACAACATTTGCTAGGTATGTGGTATGGAATGTTCATGAGTGAGAGACATAAAGATATTGTATTGCATTTTGATTTTTTCCTAAAGGTTCATACTAATTTAGTATTCTTATATTAGGTGGGTGACATCCAAGGAGATCCATGAATGTGAAGTGCCAAATGGAGGAAGGAAATTGTAGAAATTGTATGGCTATTTGAGAAGGAGATCCCTATGAGTTTCATGGATCTACAAGTCCATTTACGTATACACCTAGTCGATGACATTGAATTGGCGCGTGTCGTATCGACAATGTGGATGTTTTTCTTTGAGAGGTATATGAAAATTCTAAAAAGATATGTCTGAAAAAAGCCACATCCAGAGGGTTAGATCGCTGAAGGGTATGTATTGAATGAAGCATTTTTCTTCATATGTGAATTCCTTGGTAAGGACTTTGAAGATGGGCCATGCTTCTGGGATGAAGAATGAGCATTAGATATTATTGATGGAGAAAAACCACAATCTAATGGTGTTCAAGTAGAAATTAGTAAGTAACTCATGATCATTTTGGTTGATTTTATTGTGATCATTAATTTACTCTGTAATTTATTTGTCAAATTAACAACATGCCCTCCAGAGTTTGAAATAAGTATGTTGACATGTAATAGGTGTAGACGAAAGTGTTATACTTGACAAGTTCATTTTGTACCACATGGACTTTATGAACAAATCGATTGATTTGTATGATAAAAAGAGAGAAGTGTTAGAAGCAAGGAAACAATTTAAGAGATCGAACCCAAGGAATACCCCATTTCCTATTGATCTGCAAGGGGAATGGGGCAAAGATTGCATACTAGAATGGGTTATTGAACAAATTCAAAATCAAATAGAAGATGCAGGTATAGATTCAAAAATTATAGAAGATGAAATCAACATGTCTAAAGGATGTGAAAGAAAGGTACAGTTGGAATTTTACAAATGTTGTTTCCTTAGAGTTTTGACACTATTAACTATTTTAATATTCGTTAGTGTATTTGTTTTAACCGAAATAAATGGGATTTCATAGGCAAGGAAATATCTAGCAATGTGGGCATATGGTCGACATTATCATGTAGAATGTGTATATGTAAAAAGACAATCCTTTGATTGTTGCATCATGGTTGACTTCAAGCAATTCAATCGATTAAGCTCAAAAGATAAGAATATTATTGAAGGGAATCTACAATATTTTGGGAAAATACAAGAAATTATTGAGTTGGATTACCAATCTTTTAAATGTTTTATTTTTAAGTGTAGATGATATGAAGCATCGGAGAGGAAATGAAGACATGATACCCATAATGGATTTTTTTCTATAGATTCCTCAAAGTTCCTACCAGAGGATAAGGAGCATTATGTTCTACCAATTCATTGTGAGCAAGTATTTCTTTAACTCAAAGAAGAATCAATACTGATCAATAATATACTAATACATTGTTTATTGTGAATATATACATGTGTTTATTAATCAATAAAATTGTTATAACATATGTCTAACATATGTATATACTCGTTCATGTGCAGGTATTTTTCTATGAAGATATTCTGGACCTGAAATGGATATTTGTCATACATTATGATCCAAGATTAAGGCATGTATTTGATGATGCATTAGTGGAATTGAGAAAAACATACATTATGATCCAATATTAAGGCATGTATTTGATGATGCATTAGTGGAAATGAGAAAAACAATTATGGCCAACAAAATGAGAGAGGGGGATTAGAGAACACTAAATAAATTGACATCCATGATGATGTTGAAGATATTTATGTTCAAGAACAAGAAGACAACACTACAGAGTTACATGATGTTATGGAAGACAACAATATGGATGGTATAGACAATTGTGATCCAAATACAGTTGGCAACAATATGGACAACCTACAATCATATTTCAATGATGGTACAGATGATGCAAGTCAAGACGAGGATGTTGATAATATTAATT
The DNA here is from genome assembly GCA_000404065.3 of Pinus taeda. Taxonomy (NCBI): domain Eukaryota; kingdom Viridiplantae; phylum Streptophyta; class Pinopsida; order Pinales; family Pinaceae; genus Pinus; species Pinus taeda. Next base: position 150,778 of record APFE030830330.1, on the reverse strand, counting down.
ATTTTAAATATAATATGAACATTGACAATGATACACTCGATGACATTATTGCAGACAATGATGTTAATGAATAAGACTTCTAAATTTTCAAAATTATTTGTAATCCATATTTAAAAAATAATTATTCTTATAGCCTAAACTTTGAAATGCTTCAGTATTATTTATGTCAATACAAATTACCTATTGCAATATCATTAAATTTTTCAAGATATGGTATGAATTGTTGGCAGAAAAAAATTAGGATTACTAAATGCTTCTTCCATACATTTCGTATCAACATATGTTCATGAAGATATAAAAGTTAATAAAATATTAATGTCTATATCTCACAATGATTTGAATAAGAAACTTTGGTAAATTTATTGGAAATAATGTTAATACTGAGAGGGGGGGATGAATTAGTACTAAGGATAATTTTTACCTTTAAGCTATTTTTTTTTCCTCATTCAAAATTGGCATCCATTATATGAGAGAAACCATTAACAACCATAACAACAGCCATATCACAACACGAGAAGACATATCACGAGCAACAAACACATGAACACAGAGGTTTTATGTGGAAACCCTTTCGGGAAAAAACCACCAAATGTTATTGTTGTTATTGATGTATAAATAAGAGTACCTACTCTATTACATCAATTTGTTTTGTGAGAAACCACTCATAGGAAGCACCAACTCCCTTTGATTGTTTCCTAGCACCCACTATCAGGAAGCACCAACTCCCTCCTTTGTAGACACCTGTCTAGCTTACCAGAAGCACCATGTGAAGCACCAACTTCACGGATTTGTTGTAAATGCCAAATAACAGCTCCTTGGATTTATGAAGGCACCAACTTATAGGAGGAACCAACCCCCAAGCCTTCTCAAGCACCCACTAGAGATGGAAGCACTAACTTCCTGTATGCAGGCTCCAACCCACACTCAAATAGGAACTCAATGTCCACTATCATTGGCAACCAATCTGCCTGATATTAGCTCTGTTCTCTTCAACCCTTGGACCACACAACACTCTCACTCTGCTCACTCTACAACAACCTACTGTCACCACCACAACATCATACTTCTCTCGGCCTTTTGTCCATTGCACACAACATCACACTCTTCTCGACCTTCTTCTTCTACACATGCACCTTCAACCTTTCTCACAGCAACATTGGCTCTCTCTTGGGGTTTGTATCTTTTGCTTAGGAACACTTAGCATTTCACAATAGAACAGGCTCACTTGGCCTCACACATAGCAGTGCACACTCGCTCACTGAGCTCTCCACAAAAATCATCTCTACACAATGTTGTTTTCCCCAGTTTTCTCAATTGCGTTAATGTGTTTTGTTCCATTTTTGTACTCTACTTGATGCTAGCTCTACTACTCAACACTTTGTCGTTTACTTTGCGCAAGTGTACCTCTGCATGACTTCTCCATCCCGTTGTTGCATCTAACCTAACCATTTTTGCCTCATTAGCCACTGAGAATGGGCATCTAAGTATTTCTCCATAATGAGAAATAAATCCTCAATCCACCTGTACACTCAATGAGGTTCCACATGCTTATTAATTTCCCATAGAGCTTGATAGGTACTTTAGGATGGCTTGTCTCAATTCACTTAATTCAATAAGGCATGTCTCAACTCATGACAGGACCAACACTTCATCCTGTGCAACCATGGTCTTCTCTGGCTTGACCCATCAATCTCTGTAGATGCCATTACTCATGTGACACCAACTCCTCTGAGCTAATTTACTCTTTAGTTGTCGACTTATTCATCCTACAGTATCTTTGTGCTGTCATTTTAGATATTTTTCTCCACAATGCAATTTCGGAGGCCAAACATTTTGTATCTCTTATTATTTTGATGTTACAAAATCACAGTATTTTGATTCCTTCAGCTCCTTCTTGCTTAGCCACTTTTAGCTTTACAAACCATAGGACCAGGTGTTGTGATCGATAACTTCATTCTCCTCTATATAGTAGTATCGAGGCTCCCCATATAGTAAATTTTATTAAAAAGTTGTTACAAGGTCTCAAGGTTACAAGCTCCTTTTTCTTGGCCCTTTCTTGTTTTACACCATGGAACATGGAGATGTGACTAGCAGCTTAGCGCTATGGTGCTAAGTACTTCAAATATTACCAGGGGCCTATCTTCCTTTGTTGACCTCTCTAGGTTGTGTTCCAACTCTATCAAAGTCTCTACCGCATCTGGGTTAGCTGCCACAACTGTTATAGGCTGCTTGCCTCATCTGTCAAAATGCCTCAGCCTTGTTGGTTGGTTTAGGCCCACATCTTCACATACGTTTTGGATAATTAGCCTTTGAAGACAAAAATACATAAAAATTTAGCAATTTAAAACATGTCAAAATGATAATTTCTCACCCAAGTCACCCCACTGAGCTCCGACTGGAAGTGTGATATCATGGTCACCTCTGTAATCCATCCCTGCATATGGAAAGTCCTCGATCAAAATGATCTATTGGCCCAACCAATCAAAAAACTCAGGAGTATACCTAACCACCAGTCCATCACCTCCATGACGTGCCATAAGTGCAACCCATCTCATCATACGTGGATCCTTAGGACCTCCCTCATCTACTAAGATCAGTTGTGGCTGGAGAGGGGGAATCCTCTCTAAGGCGAAAGCAATAAGAATGGTGCCATAACCGAAGTTCTTCAGTTTCCCATTCTTGTGTCTATTCAGTTGTCCCTTCATGTTTACAACCAATCCCTTGCACCAATTGAACACCGTGGATTCCCATCATTCCATGACAATTTGCATTTGTGCCCATGTGGCTAAATGAAGGGCAGCACTACCAGAAATCTTGCTAACAGTTAAAGTAATGGTCCTCAGGGGAAAGAGTCTAATGGTATGAATATTAATCCTACCATCCTTGGGTGGTGCGTGGTGCACCCCCACAAAAAAGTTGTAGATACCCATCTGTAGTATCTCCTCATGTACTCTATCCAAATAATGAAATATCAGCTCCCCAGCGAGGAAGCCCAATCAAGAAATAGATGTCATTGACGTCAATGGTAACGTGATGATCTCCAATCATGAAACACTATTCCTGGACATTCCAGGTCCTTGCCAATCATGTCATCAAATCTACCTGAGCTTTCATCCTAGGTATGAGTCAGTATTTCAGGAGGCCACAAGTTCTAAGACCCTGCATGGTAGCTGGATCTATCAAAGCTACCAAATCATTGGCTTCATGCTCTCTTTCCCTCCATTCGATTTTGAGCAATCAATAAACCTGAAATGACCATTTAAAAGAGTTTAAAATCTTTTTTAAAGTTAATCGCATAATTTTTGGGATTCAATTCTTTTATTTTTAAAACCTCGGCGTATGCGTTGTCGCTGTTTTACAAATAGGGCGTAGTTGCATGGGTTTTCCGAAGGATATCCACGCAGGCTGCGATTAACTATATGTAAAAATTTACCGACTTGCACGAGCCCGATAAAAGAATATAAACGCAAGTTCTAGGGTGGAATTTTCGACAAGATTTTGCCCCAAAAAATTAATTGAAAGCTTAAAACTGAAATTTAAATGGATGAAAAGGTTAATTAGGAAGAGATCTTCTACCTGGAGGAGGAAGTTTGTGATTTCTTCCACCAGTTAGCTCAAAATCAATCCCAGAAATCTGGTGGTAAAAAGCTCCTTTTTCTGCTCTCAAATGGTAAAAATGCAAATGGTGAGAAATAATTTACTTTTTCCACTTTTATAGGGTTTTTAAGCTAAAAATAAATATTATTTTTATAATTAAGACCTTTTAGGAGGGAAAATTTTATATTTTTGAGCAATTATAATAATTTATTGAGTTTAAATGTGCAAAACAGGTTATAAAGCGAGAATAAATCATTTTGACTATTAGCGGACTTTTAGTCCTCTTTTAATCCCTTTTTAGACTTTTAAAAGTGAAAATATTGTCGAGTACTTGTTTGTTTGAACTCGTAAAAGTAAATGAACAACCATCCACTTAGCATAAGTTTACCCCTTTTATGGACTGAGCTAGGACTATTTATGAAAAAGGTATACATTGATCAAACATGGTCAATATAGTTCTCCCTTGTATTATTTTATCCTTTTTCGGACCTGAGGGACTAAACTTATGGAAAAGAACCTGATGGAGTTTACTTATGTTTTTCTTCTCACTCCCTAAAACTGAAAAACACCAAGCTTTACTTTCTCCGGGCTCATTAAAATTTTACGGTAAATGAACTAAATGAGTTTCCCTTTTGTGTCTTTTTCAAACTCTTAAAAGAAAACGACATCAAGTTACTCCTTTACTAGACTCATAGAAACTAAACAATATAGGACTCGTTAAGCATAACAAGACTGAACCATTCCTTCTTAGGGTTCGTTAAAAATACTTCAATGGACTCATCCGAAGGATGAGCTTACAATACAAGCATATGTTATCCTCCTAAAGCTTGTAAAAAAATAATGAGGTACTTGCCAATAATGGTGGGGGACAATTGGGAAAAGGTGTCCATTTTACGTTTTATTACAAATGCATCATGTCGCTCTTGAATGCGACACTCCATTACATTTCTTATCTGGATTGGGGAATCCATTTGTCTTATAGTTAATCAAACCTCATTGAAATTCTTCATGGTTTTAGGTATTATCGTTAAGTCAAATGATTCCAAGTCAATTTTCATGTCATTATGTATTCAAGAGAAGTTCAACCTGAATTCATGTTCCTTTGCAAATTTTAGCCTTCAATCGCGTCGGCCATCTCTAAGTCAGTCCTTGCAAACTATTTTCATAAACTTGACATTGTGTTTCTTGTTGTATGCTTTCCTATGACAAGTGGCTTCCTATCGACTTCATATCATTATACAGGAAGTTGATCTAGAAACCTTCATTACCTTGAGGTCTACAAGCCTTAATGATAGGTTTCTCGCCTTCAACGACATTTTCTCATCATTGGCCTTTAATCGAATGATTCAATAAGTGTTCGACTTCATATCACTTATTCACATTTCATAGATTGTACTGGAAGTACCTTGAGGACCATTGTCATTATTAGTGGTTTCTCTCGCACTTGTTAATGGTTCACATCATTGACTGGTAATCAAGTGGTTTCTTCCATGTTTGACTTCGAAACATTCACTCGCATGGTTAGATTCGTACTATGGATCAGGAGATGAAGATCAAGACCCTAGATCTAGTTTCATCAATCCAAGTTTCGAGGAGATTAATATTCATGATTATGTAGACAAATTCATGACAAATGGTTGCGCCCATACTATGTCTACTATCTATATGATTTTTGGTTTTTTCGTAATTATTCATTGATTTAGCTTTACTTTGAGTATGGGAATTCTTACCTCATCGATGATTATTCATATACATTTGCATTGTAATCCTTGAATTTTCCCTACATATTTCCAACCATTGTCTCTGATCTGATCCTTGGTATGATAAAGCGCTTCAATCTTTAAAACTTATTTCACAGACTTCGCACTTTAGGGGGAAATCCGTTACACATCAATTCGTCACCATGACACTTGATCAGTTTATGGGTCTTTTTACCATCTGTGAACATGTTTGATTGAACTCCCTTAGAAGTCAAACAACCAAAAATATCTTGAAGGAGATGAGAAATTTAGGAAAAATAGTTGTCACACCTTGTCAAGTATCACCTGCGCTGATTTTCCTAGATATCTCGCGCATTCATTGGAATTAACTCTGATAACGATGCAAATTTCTCTCTGTTTTCCATTATAAGAACGCGCAAGTGAATCAAAGAAAGTAAAAATAAAAAGTACATTATAGAAACATAGTTGGTCGAATATTTCCCAAATGAAAGCTTCCAGGTGATGACTATTCAAGCTATAACCCTCAAATGATGCATCTTAATCCCTTTCCTCAAGGCAACCTAATCCATCAATTAAGGGATATCACCCTCCTCTTTTGGATCTAAAATTTCTTCCTCTTGGCCTATAAAATGACTAGAGGGTAGAGGGATTGACAAGGTCAGAACTAAGAGAAGATAAACTTGTGCTACCAATTTGAGATTGGAAAACTTATCATCTAAGGAGGAGATTGAAGGAATTTGGGAGGAACCTCATGGCATCAAGGCGAAGGTTGTAAGGTTCTTATTTATCTTTAATTAATACAAATGAACACTTTTCCCCATTGAATTGTCTTATTGGAATGATGAATGGTTTATAATTGTTTAAAGTGTTTATTAAGGTAAATTCAATTCCTAATCTCCTTGATCATTAGGTTAAGTTTGTTTGAATTATTATATTGCATGTGATTTTGATCCTTTTCTTGTTTACGGTTTCAGATCTTATCAATCATTGAGGAACTGCATCAAGTCACAACAAGGATCTTCATCGTGCATTTTGTGAAATAGGTAAGAGGCTCATCCATTGGCTTTAATACTTATAATTCAAACAAGTCCAACTTAGGGAAAGAGTTAGTTCAATTGTCTGTTTGTTTCTAGTTTCTGTCAAGGATCTAGGGAGATCGCTCTTGTCTGCAAGAGGGATCTGTCTAGTGTAATAATCATCTATAGACAAATGGACAGATCAAGAGGGCAACAGGATATGTTGAGGATATATGTCATGCATCAACAAAGGAGATGGGAGGAGTATCTTCCATTGGTGGAGTTTGGCAACAACAATGGTTATCAGGAGTAACTGAGGATGAGTCTGTTTGAGACACTCTATGGGCGGAGTTGTAACACTCCCATCAATTGGAGTGATCCAGTGAACATGGTGTTGATTGGACCAGATATGTTGGCAAAAATGGAACAAGAAATGTAGTTTATCAAGAATAATATAAAGGAAGCACAAGATAGACAAAAGAGTTATGCAGATCAGCATAGGGTGTTTAAGGAGTTTTAGGTTGGGGAGCACATGTACTTGCGCATCAAGTCCAAGAAGAGCTCCTCAAGGACAGGGTCATGTACTAAGTTGGCACCTTGGTATTGCAGGCATTTCGAGATCCTTGAGAGGATTGGAACAATGGCCTACAAAATTGCACGGCCTCCAACAATGAAATTCCATGATGTTTTCCATGTTTCATTTCTTAAAAGATATGTGAAATATGTTAATCATGTTATTGATTGGTTTGTATTGTAGGTGTATCTAGAAGGAGAATTCCAACCGAAACCTCAGTGCGTATTGCAGCAGAAACAAATCATGCGCTAGAATCGAGCAATCAAGTAGGTTAAAGTGCAATAGAAGCACTTTGGGCCCTATGAAGCTACATGGGAGATGGTTGATCAAATGCAGGTTGTGTATCCTTCTTTTTTGCCAGAGGAGGCAAAAGAGTTTTTTATATGTACATATTTATGTATGGTTGTTATTGTAAATACCACAATGAGTTGTGTTATAAAGCTCCAATAAGCGATATGGTTGTTATGTTGTCATGTTTGTCATGATGGTTTTGCTTTGAGCAAGTTCTTCATTGTAAATATTGCAACGAGCTGAGTTATAAAGCTCCATAGGCAATATGTTTTTATTTTTAGCGGTCTTGCTAGTTATAGGTGTCATTGAACACCGAGAATGGTGTTCCCCTAAGTGGGAGTGGTCTGTAACAACGTCGGGTTAAAAGTTCATGTAACAAAGTTAATAAAGGAAAAATAAGACCAAGGTCATGGGACACATATTCCAGGCTGAATGTTGGGAAAAGCATCCTAGTGGGCTTCATTTGTTGTTTATTATGGGTAAGGAAATTGGCAAAGGCATTGGAAAAGGCTTTGAAAAGGCAAAAAGGTGTTATTGCCATTTTATTTTATGAAAATAAAGGAAAATAGGAGAAAAAGGAGATGAAGTTCATAGGTTTCATGTGAGGAGGAAATTGAAGAAAAATAGAGGAAAAATAAAGAAATTAGAGGCATCAACAATAAAAAGGCATCAGAGCATCAGTTTGGGGCCTTTTTTCAGTTGAGATTTGGAATTGGCTTTATAGAGGATAAGAGCACCAAGAGGAGAAAGAAAACAAGAAAACAAAGGAAGGGCAAGGAAGGCAAAGGAAGGAAAAGAAAGCAAAGGAAAGCAAGGATCAAGTAAGGAAGAGTTGGACCAAGCGACTTCAACAAAAATATTTGCAGGTAACAGGTTGCATGTATGATTTCCTAGTTGGTTTTGGCATGCTTCGTACATGCATGTGTGTATTTGGTTCATTTGTTGTTATTAACATGGGTTTTTCTTGGTTTGATAGTGGTTTCATCCTTGCCTTGCAAATTCCTGGATAGCCATGGCATGATGGTATTCATTCTTGGTTGAGATTTGGATTGCCATAAGGTTTTGGATCTGGGTAATCTGGTCTCAGGAAAATCCCAAGGGTTGGGAGTGGAGATGTTTTTCTCCGGAAATCCTTCAACAGGTGGGTGGAGATAGGAAAATTCCTCAAGGGATGGTGAAGGAATTTTTTCGCATCCAAGCTTGGTTTGTCTTTGTGATCTTAGAACCGGTTTAGGCGAGATCACAGTAGTGTGAGGGTGAAAGTGGTTTAACCTCTAGATTCCCTTGATTTTTTATGCATTGGTTTATCCCATGACATCCCACATTCATGCTTGAAATATGGCATGGGGATAATTGGCTGAAAGAAAGATTTAGTTCAGCCCAATCTATGGTCAGGTGGTACGTGGAAGTCCTTGACTTGGTTGGCTTTTGCATATGTTAATAAGAGTTAATTTCCTCTTATATTTTATGAGTAAGTGTACTTGTTATGATGTGGCTTTGATGGTTGATCTATCATTGTTATTATTCTGGTTATATGCTGGTTATAAGCATGGTTTTATGATAGATTCAAGTTATGGCTCTATTGTGCTATTCAACAACCCCTGTTTTTCTATTTTATAATTTTCCTATGAAATTTAATTTATTAAAATGGGGACCCTTAATAAATTTTAAAACATAAAAAACTTTTAATAAAATCCCATAACCAAAGTTTAATACTTGGGCTTTTTAATTAAAACCCAAGTATTAAACCTTGATTATTAAAAACAAAATTTAAATAGCCCCCGAGACCAAGATCACACTTAATTAAAAAAAACATAATAATCGAAGTTGTTTCTTTATAACTCCACCATAATCCCTGCATCTCAAATCAACATAATAATAAAAAAATTCCACGGCAATATTCGCGACCCCTTCCCGATTACGATATGTGATTTTAAGCCCAGATACGACGGGCAAGTTAATCCAGTTCTTAAATCCGCATCCGCAAATCGCAATAACCACAAAACTTAAGTCTTTACTCCACTCTGCACCATTTATTGCAATATGCGATATAACCCGGACCTGATGGGATTATACATGCCAATCCATAAATCCCCCGCATCCACGACTATTGAAATTAGCAAAGGGTCATGCCTCCTACCTCATGCCAATTGCAATTGCGATTTGCAATATGGCCCGAACCCAATGGGATACTCAATTGTGATTCATAAAAATGTTGCGTCTGCGGCTATCACAGTTCTATTAGCCATGCCGACTGTTCCAAAGACTCCTGCCAAATGCAATTGCGGTCTACGATAAGACCCTTTCCACTACCATATCATCTGCCACGTCATCCGCAACGTCATCTTTCCACATGGATCTACCACGTCATAGTGACATCACAATCACGTCATCTCTTACGTCATCTCGCATATTGCAAAACGCAAGTCTTTCGGCCACTTCTTATAGTCTCCACTCCATAACTGCGATTCCAATATTCCCGAGTTTTGCAATTGCGATCTCTGTGTATTGCGATTGCGATCAAGACGTAAAGTGCAATTGCGATTATTATGGGTTATACTCTCAGTCTAAAAGCGATTGCGATTGTGCTTATTACGCTTCTATATGTTGTTGCGATTGCAATATAATTAAACAACCATAGGCCTTATGCCACTTTCCACTTCACTCTCATTCTTTTGTCTCCACTCTGATAGCCGATTGCGATATAACTCCACCATATCCCTCTTCCATCTGCTCTGCCACAATTGCAATATTTCAAATAAAATTAAAGGCTTACTCCTATTTCTCCTCCATGATGTTTACGATTTAGATTGTATGCTCCAAGTTTTAAGCCTGATTTTCTGCAAAGTTCATTTGTTTCAAATGAAACTTGCTTATCAGTCTCATTTATTTTTAGCTTATCAGTTTCTGTTTTTTGGTTTTCAGGGAACACAACAGAAGAGGACAACGTTGCAGATAAGTGGTTATTTAGTTGAGAAAAAGAAGGTCGAAATGACAGAACAACAAGATAAGAGGACAAGGTTGCAGAGAAGTGATTGTTCAATTCAGAAAAAGAAGGCCGATTTGACAGAACAAAGCAATCAGACATTTGTATGAATTATGTTTTTCAGATGCGTGATTGAAAGGAATTGTTTAACTCCCTTAACACTTGAAGCAAAAGAAGTTGTTTTCAGTAGTGACTATTTAAACATGTTGTTGGCATTAAAAAAAGGCTCGAAATTTGAAAGAGAAAGTTAGGGAGGTTTTCACTGGTGTACCTCTTAGTCTTTTTAATAGAATGATAGGTCCCGAATCTTGGGAGAGAAGTTTGTAATATTGTAACTATGGATTATATTTGTTGGTGGAGAAGCTCTTGTTTATCATGCACTACTACTGAAAAGAGGAGACATTTTCTGCATGCAGAGATTGATTACAGACTCCAAAGGATTGTGCACTATTGTCGTTCTGTGAGGATCTGTAATTTGATTTCATTTATTAATAAAGGATCATTTTAGTTAATGATGTTTAACATTATTGTTTACAAGATTTAACTGAAATAAATTATTATTTCAGTCTTTCAATTTTTATTTTGAATGTACGAGTTAATAATTGGATTCATGCACTATTGTTGAATATTGACTATTAATTCATTTAAACATCTGCTTAGACTATTCTACGGGCTTAATTTTAAATATAATATGAGAGTTGAAGTTTGCATAGGAATAGATAGTTATAATCTTAGATCGGCAAGCTATCTTCCGATTTATGATAATAATTGTTTGCTTGCATACATGATGTCTTATTTGAACTAATTCAATAATTCATCATGAATCTTTGTAGTTCTTATGCATATGATAAATAAGGAATTGGATATATTTTCAATAGGAACTTATGTAACTATTTACTAAGTGTTTAATTGTTAGTATTTATGTTAATGATGAATCAGATCTTGTGAGCTATCTCCTTTATCTAATTCCTCCATCTTAATTCTAATTCTTTAAAGCTTCTTTTCCTATGAAGTTAAGTTGGCTCTCAATTGAGAGAAGGGTTACCCTTTCCTTCAATCGAGATAGGTTAGATTAATTGCATTGTAGACTTAGTCTTGCATGTGTTATCATAGATCTTACATTTATATAAGTCCTCTTTTGAGGAAAAACTTTAGATTGGTTTGGTTGTTCCACAAAAACAACCTAAGGATCATTCTTCTTGCCTGATCAGCTCAAAGAATTGATTTGAATGCACTAGTTATTAACAATTAAAGACATAGTTAAAGCTGATAACAGTTAGGAGAAGGTAACTGGACCTAATTGAACTAGTTGGAGCCACTATCCCAAACGAAAAAGGAGTTGTTTTAAGGTCCAAATCGGGTGGTTATCCCCAATGTTATTGCAATGAATTTCGAGACATCAACATGCTCTTATCATGTTTTTATTGGTAAATGAATGGTTATTGAATGCATGACCAAATATATGTTATTGCAGCTATTTTGAGAGGGCATTAGACCTTCTTGATGATTCTCTGATAAGTTTCATATCTCTTTGTTCAGATATGCATTCATGGCCTGTAGATTTCATGTTCACCATGTGTTTAACGAAATGACTTTCATGGTTAGGCCTGGTTAGGTCAAGTTCTTGTCTAAGTTTTGTGTTAATGGCTTTGTCCTAGTGTCATACATCATTCCATAAAGTTCTAGGAAGAGTTTTAGATCATAGCCCTGAAAAAGTGGCTCATATTTTGGGGTCACATGCACAAAAATGGGAATTCTAGACTGCAGTCGCTAGGAGGTAGGTTATCCATGCGGTTGGAGGGTTATATTCACTAGATTTCCTTATTATGCAAGTGATGAGGAGTCCATATCACTCAAAAAGAAAGTTGGCTCATGGTTTGGGCACTTGGAGAGGTTGTTTAACTCCTGTGGGTCTTGTAGCTCCAAAGGAAGGTTAGTAAACTTTTGGTTGGTTGATTCCACTTCCTTCACTGTACTTAGGAGGTTGAGTCATGTCATAGTAACCCTCAACTCATATTTACCCTGGTAGTTCGTTGAAACAGGGTAAATGTGGGAGGAGGCGTTACAAAGTAATAGATGTATTCTTTGTTAAGCACTTCTATTTATTTCATGGGTCCCACCATATCCACAAACCGCCACAAAATGGCACCACTAGTTCTCCTATGTGGTCCCACATTACACAATGATGTAACCCCTATCTATGTGAGATACCATGTCCTTGCCACATGGAAATCCCATGCCAAGTTTCACCACCATTCTCAACCATGTGTCCTCTTGATAACACATCAGCTAACCTCCTTGTCACTCACTCGTATAGCCTCTTACTGACGTCATATTTTCGCCAGGTTGACGTCATCCAGTCATGTGGCATTCCCAAAAAGTACCACTTAAGTAGCTTAACCAAATCAAGGGTACACATCACTCATGCTCCACATGACATTTGCCACTTCAACTTAAGTCTTAGATCCCACCAGGGTCTTGTACCTCAGTGTAAAGTAGTTTTTTCCCATTTGTCGACATAGAGGGATATCTATTGTGCCATCTATCAACAATGCTAACATTCCCAACATGGAATAACTACTCATCATGCCTCCATGGTGCAATGACAACATTGGTGACAAGTGATGAGAAGTTTCATATCTGACGACCTCTGTCATTTACACCCTTTTTTGCTAACCATCCACTAGGATTCTCAGTGGCACGTGACATGAATCTTATACAGTGAATAACAATACTTTTCCCATTACATGCTCCATTAACTCAACGCCATCGTAGATCATGGTTCTTCCTTTGGAGATTTGTCAAGGCTTATTCAACCTAGATACAAACCCGCTCCATATGAAATCAGACTTAAAGGCTTAAGAACTTTAACTACATTATGTAACCATTCTCGAAACTTGTAACAAAAAACTACAATATTAGATTACAACCAACATGCATAATAGAGGCCCCACATGGTTTTGAACAAACTGTAATAACATTGATTCATAGATCTCATCAACTTTAAGACATGGAGGTCTCCCTTTCCTTCAAAGAGTACAACTTGTGTACTTAAGCACGCCACATAGTTCAATGAATTTCATTAACCATTATCCACACATTACATACAATTGAAATCATACACATCTATAGTTAACTAGTTATACCAGTATTTAACATGAACACATAAAAATAACTTTCCATTCAGGAGCATATCAGTATTACAGGGATCTATAAGTCCCTTACATTGACCATGATAACCATTCACAAACCATTATATTGTAACACACATGAATACATGTTCCTCATTAATTGGGTAGATTTTTATTACTAGAGAATAATAAAAATTGTCAATGAAATTGCAAATACATACACAAGTTACAAGTAAACAACTTATCTTAATAGTTGTATGATTGACAAATAAGAGATGGACTTCAACTCTCCTCCTAACTATAGGTCAACTGCACGCAATCCTTTCTTGCAATTAACCACCCTCGAGCTAAATTTAAAGCTTGAGGAGTAAGGTGCTCAAGGGAAATTCACACTGACCATTCACAACACATGGGAATCAAGAACACACAATTCCTCCACTGGAAATGTGGTAGGAATCTAGAGCGCATAGTGTCTCCACCCAAACAATCCCTTATGGGAATCCAAAGTCCACAGTGCCTCCAATTGTAATTCATAGGAATCTAGAGTACATAGTGTCTGCACCCAACAATCACTTATAGGATTCTAGAGCCTATAGTGCCCCCACCTATAATTCGACAAGAATCTAGAGCACACCTCCACCTGAGAGCTTCCACGGGAATCCAGAGTCCACTCTCAAATTGTCCACCTGTGAAAACCAAGAGAAGTCCCAAGGTAACCAATGTCTCCACCTGCTATATAGGAATCCAAAGTCCACTACCACCCTACCTTCTTAGCACTATGACTTTGTGTTTTCGCAATGTTTCACCAGTTAGCTCCTAAGTGAGCATATGATGAGTCTCGCATAGTGCTATGTCGCATTGTTGCTGCACAACTCTCTTCATTGCCACACAGTCACCGTGCCTTAGTCTTATTGTGCACTTCTTCTCTGGCCTCTGCTTTCTCTTATCATCTCCATGAGTAATGCTCAAATGGCCCCTTATAAGAGTGTAGTCCATTCCTTTCCATTCCCTCCCCGTTGTGTGTTAACCATCACTTCCATTCTATAGGACCAACTTGTCCCTTTTTTCCAGGCACCCATACGCCAAAGTAAATTCATGTACCGTGCAATAGGGATACAAGCGAGGCTTAATTGCAGCATTTAAAGTTTGACTTTCCCATAGATTTGAATCTGTGTCCTCTCTTAGTCTAGTCATTTCATATTATCACATTTTAATTACAATTACATATGTAAATATTTACATAAGGGCAACCAAAAAGGGTTATCTCACTTGCACATAGGACTTTACGAATGACAATTAGAGAACTTAGTCAACAACATGAGAATATTGGTCAATTGAAGTCATTCCTAGACAAAAGTTTCACTTTTGTTTTTCAATCCGAAGTGTTCTTGTTGTATATGAGAAGAAAACATAACAAACCCAACTTTTTCCCTACAGGCATAAAATTAACTTCATCTTTCCCCATAAGAATTAAAAAAGAGGAAGTCACTAGCAACCAACATTGAGTAGGTATCCATGTTGGCCAAAGAACAAGGCCAATTGTATAGCTTGGTACAATCATTCAATGGCCAAATGGCAAGATGGTGGGATACACATTCACTTCATTTACAAATATGGATAGTAACAACCACTTATTTTGTCAAGTTGTTCAAGGAGAAGAAACTATATACCATAGTATAGATAACAAAATTCAAAACAAGATATAATCCCATCACCGATATTGTCAATGATTGTGAAAAATAGTGGAGATGGATAGGGTATAATTATGAAAGGGTATGGCTTGAAATGTTTCCTAATATATTACCATATAAATGGTATAAAATTGAAGAAGATCAAGTTCAAACATTTTCATGGAAAGAATTGAAAGAAAAATTTATTAAAGACTTTGCCTTCAAAACAAAAGAAGCTATGAACAAGGTCGAAGACTATATCGAACAACCAAGTGCTAAAGAAACCTAGGAAAAAAGAAAGGCAAAGGTCAACATTAGGTTGTCGTAGACATGTGATTACATATTGTGCCATGATCAAAACAATCATATCACTTGTTGCATCGACATGGACAAAAAAAGTTGTCAAGGGAAGAGTTTTAGATGGTGGATGGATCATCCTGAAGTAAACACAGTTACCAACATAACAACAAACATGACTTCAAAATGAGAACTCTAACTCTCAAAGCCCATATTTTCGCATCAAAAATATCAAATCAACCTCATAATTAAAAAACAATGTTTTGATAGCACTATTTTTTTAGATTAAAAGTACAACAATTTCTACCATGGCTTTAAATCCTTATAAAATTATAAACAAAATTTTAAAAAGAACTAGTCTTTAAGTGTAACTTTTAAAAAACTTTTCAGGTTTATTTTCCTGATCTATTTTGTCTAGAATCCAACAGAGATTCATTGAAATCACAAGTTTGACAAGTGAACTCCTCACAATCGAAGTGCCCCAGGGGTTTTTGAGGGTGATGAATCCATATATGTAGTCAAAAAACTAGTTTAAACAACACAAATCAAAATTTGGCCACAATTTTTTTCGCCGAATTGCAACAAAAAATCTGCCAAAAATTCCAAAAAATCTCACTTAAAAACTAAAAAAAGAAAAAAAATAAATTCTTATGATTGTGACATTTTGAAAATAACATAACAAAGATTGAATTCTCTTCAATCATATTTACTTCATCCATCCTTTTTTAAAACATTTTATATATTTTGAACAATTTGAAAACGATTATGGAGAAGAAAAAATGATTTAAATTTTCATATGATTTTTTAAAAGTTCTAAAAAAAATTCATATATAAAAAAAGAGATCGATCAATTTCTATAAAAGTTTTCCTATAAAATCATTTTAAAATAATAACAAATAAAAATATACATTCACTTGTTAAAAATACAAATTTGAATCTTGCAAAAGATAAATTAAATAATTTTTATCTCACCAAAAAACAATAATTAATTAAAAAAACTAGAATATAACTCTAAACCCAATAAAAGAAAATATATGAAAATGCAACTGTCAGCATAAATATAAGAATGTAGTTTATAACCATAAACACAATAAAATAAATTCGCTGTGTAATAGGTACCACCACTAATTTTGTTACGGAAAAAGGCAAGTGATAGGGGTGATCTATATTTTCTACTGGCACTCTTTCTTACTGTGTAAAATAAAGTTTACAAGTGATGAAGACCAGTAATATATTTGCTAATAACACAGGCCAATAGTTTCCACACTGGCTGCATTTAAATTTCCTTTTCGAACACCATTCCCCGTAGCACAAGTTAGACATTGATTTCTTCGCCAAAGTTGCCCAGTCTTGGAGACAATGGTGGCAGAAACAAATTTATTAACTCTCAAAGTGTAAGAAAGCCCCCCACATCATGGTCAGGTAAATGATAAATGCGACATTCATTCTCAAGATATAGGCTATTTTTTTTTTATACTGCTTGTTGGATTTAATTTATGGGTTTTCCTAATTACTTTAAACCCTAACCAAGATCTACTCCTCCTTTGTAAGAAATTGAAAATAATGTACAGCGGAACTTATAAGAAATTGAAAATAATGCACAGCGGAACTTACTTTCCATCTTCTAAAGCTCCTGGTCTTGACTTGAGTTGTTGGCTCTTGAATCCTTCCAAGAGCTTGCAATCCTTTTCTCTGGCTATCCTTGATAGAGTATCAAGTCTTCAATAGAGCAGACTGTTTTCTGAGTGATTGCAAGTCTTGGAGACTCAGCCCTTTTATAGCAGTCCCAATCCTATGGCAGCCGAAATTTGGCTGTCAATTGACGGCTAAATTTCAGTCCCAATCCTAGGGCAACCGAAATTTCGCTGTCCATATTTATTACTGCTATTATTTCAATCAATTATAATCAGTTCATTAACAATTATAATTGATTAACATTATTTTATATGTATTTGTATCCAAATCCTTATTTAAATACGTTTAATGCCATCACTTAATTAATCACATTATTTGGTATATTTAATTATTACATAAATGTAATCTTGCTAACATTATTTGATATCATAATCATAATGCAGTCATGTCCAACCTAAATTATTGTAATTAGACGTCTCTAAATCCAACACTGCTCTTTTCCTCGAATATTCTGTACTGTTATTCATTACTGTTATTGCTCCAATCATTTATATCTACAGCAGTAAAGGTTGAAGTTTGAACGCCAAAAGTATTCTCTGGCCGGCTTTCTGACCCTCTCTTTGCCGTCGGGAAAATTAAAGAAAATTCTGTCAAAAGTAGGAAAAATGTACAGGAGCGTTCAGGTAATCAATGGCTAACACACTTACATGGTACCAGTTGCTAATTGAACACAGTTAATGTGACCCCACGCTTCGAAAAGCTTTCTGCGTCCAGAAGAAAAGGGCGGTACCGATAGTTTGCAGGAAAGGACGGTTGTTAGAATCAGAACGTGTTAGTATGCTCGTGAGGTCTGAAATCGGTTTGTGCAGTGTTCAATCCCCAGAAATCACATGTTGTTAAGTTGGAAGAACTTGAATCTTTTTTGGGTATCCCGAATATTTTGTTTTCGTAATTAAAAGGACTTCAATCTCTGATCAAGTATGTACATTGTCAGAGCCCTTAGGGTCTGATTTTGGTACTGTAAAGGTCCATGAAATTGTTAAGAATTTAGACTGTAATTGTGATTGGTCTTCAAATGTGATTTCGGTACCCAGAAAGGCCTTCAATCCGCGATCAATGTGCATCATGACTGCTGGCAATCCTCAAATGTTGATGCGGGCATTTACAAGGCTTTTAATATTTGGTTAATCATGTTCAATAATCCCGGGGCTGGAGCTTAAAATTTGCTTTAATTATTCCGAAAGCCTTGAATCTGGTCAAGCCAGGAGAATATTGCTTCATGATAGTCATCAGAATCTGGTTTTTGTGTTTATATCGTTAAAACTCAAGCACTGGGGTAATCAACCTGGGTATAAAGTGTTTTATGACGCCACAAAACAGACGAACTTACAGATCTGTGCTTACGAACTCTTTCGGTGGGTTTTCAAATAACTCCCGGAAAACATTACAGCAGCAATGAAGATGTGTTTCATTCAGAAGAATACCAAAGGGCTACCTAGAGGTGGACAAACAAGCAGGACAAATATTATGACTATTGCCATTTTGTCGTTTCTGGTTTTGATTCTTGGGTTTTTTCTCATACAAGGGACGCAGCTCCTCTGTAAGAATCCTACCAATTCTGGCATTCAAGAGGCGGTTCTCAGAGACAATGAAACTTCATCAGATTTTGGCTCAGGCAATGAAGCTTCATCAGATTTTGGCTCGCTCGGCGTACCTTGGTGTATGTTTCTTACCTTGACTGCAATTACTTATTTTTGAATTTCAGATATTAGTATTTTGTCTTTAGTTTTTAATCAATTAAGCACCCATCTGAAAACTTCGGTAAAATATTTACTTATTTTTGAATTTCAGATTTTATTATTCTGTCTTTTAGTTTTTAGTCAATTAAGCACCCATCAGAAAGTTTGATTTTGTATATTAAGCGTAAAAGGTCTTTTTTAATTCATGAGGAGCTATGAACCCAAATTCCACTCTGTAGCGGTAAAACCCACTTTAATGCTGCTGGCATCAAACTTGCCCAACTCAAGCATATGATCAGAGCTCTATTCTCTCCAATACTTGAATCTGTGTCATTATCGTGGCAACGTCCCCATCTCAACAAGTTGATCACAGCCCAACGGACTCATTTGAACATTCGGTTTCCTGAACCAAATTCTGACAATATTTACATGTTTATAAGATCATGGATCTGTAATCCAGCATTTTATTATGTATGTTAGCGTGAGATTACCATTTGATAGAGTTGATTGATTGTTTGATATTTTTTCTAACTACTGTGTTCTATAAGAACCTATACGCTCCTCACCTCATGTATATTACTATCTTTTAGTGGTGTTCATGTTTTTGCTATTCAAATTTGGATTCTTTTTATTCATTTATTGGATATAAATCTTATGCCTACTTTAATTGTTTTGTCTAAAGGCAGGTCAAGACACGGATCTACTGTGAAGTGGACGAGAGATGACCTTCTTTATGCCCTGAAAGAATTTGTGCCCATTTATCATACAAGACCTATAAAGAATAATATGTTTGGTATGGGTTTTGATCACAGCTTTGGACTCTGGTTCATTACAAGGTGGTTACAACCAGAGTTGATGATAGAGAGTGGTGCTTTCAAAGGTCATTCCACTTGGGTTTTAAGGCAAGCGATGCCCGACAAGCCTATAATATCAATTACCCCTCGTATCCTGAAAAGTATTTGAAGAAAGGGCCAGCCTATGTAGGTCCCAATGGAAGATATTATTCAGGGAAACAGTTTGTGGATTTTGGAAGCTTTCAATGGAAGTCTGTAATGAAAGAGTATGACATTTCAGACCAGAGCAAGGTGCTTGTTTTCTTTGATGATCATCAGAATGAACTCAAAAGGTGAGGTCTCTCTTTACGGTTACTAGTTTGACAGTAATGTTTGTTTTCAGGTGCCAATTATATGCACTTGTTTGAGTATCCATTTGTTGGTTCTTTTGTGCCACTGGATTAATCGGGTATAGTTAGTGCCAACAAAATGGGTACCAGCCATGCTGCACACTTTGAAGTGTTTAGTTTGACCTGTGACAAGGAAATGGCATCTTCTCTTTTAATTGATTATGTGTTATTTCTTGTAACTTTAGATTGAAGCAAGCTCTGAAGGCAGGATTTAGGCATCTGGTGTTCGAGGACAACTATGACAGTGGCACAGGAGACCATTACTCCCTGCGTCAAATCTGTGATCAGTTTCATATAAAAGGTAAGAAGTCATTTTTCTAGTGGTGAGATGATATTCCCAGTTTCCATTTATTGACATCAATATTTATTAGGAAAACTGTGATGTTACTTTAGTTAAAACTTCAATACTCCATGTATTTTGTAATGCGGATATTTTGATTTGCTTGTGCACTATACTACTCTGTTTGAATACCACTTTCTATTTCTCGATATCAATTTTTAAAGGGAGGGAGGGGCCCGCAGAAGAAGCATTATATATTACGAAAGTACGATACATTCAATTCTATGTTACTTGAATGTATCACATTCAAATACATGGAATGCATGTAATTGATTTGCCTGTACATTATACTACCTGCTTGGGGTGAATTTATTGTAGAGAAAATGTAGGAGTTGATATATGCTGAGAAACTAAAAACTGATTGTATATTACGAAAATTTCATCATATAGGATTCAGTTGGATTTCACTAAATCCTATGAAAGTGCTAAACTTTTAGAAGGGATTCTAGCTTTCAGGGGATGCAGGTCATTTTATAATTCAGTTATCTGTACACTTATTGAATGTATAGCAAAAAATAAGTTACTGTCATTTGAAGTTATGAAAACATATTAATAACCTGTTGCACTTCATGAACCTGGACATATTGAAATGTCTGTCAGCTTACTGTTTTGTGGTTTTATCCAGGTGGTAGTCATAAGTTATAACTGCTATGAAGACAGTGATGAAGCCAGGATAAGAGCCAAAAGGAAGCAATTTTGGGAAAAGGCCTTGGACATAAAAGAGATTTGTGGGCCAGGTGACACTTGGTGGGGTGTCCGAGGACAAATGAGAGACAACTTCAACCACAGCTTTGAGATCATCTCGCATGCTGAGCATTTTGAGAATAGCAAGTTTGTGGAATCTGTCCTGGATATGTACTGGGAGCTTCCACCTCTAGCTGGTCCATCACTTACTCATCAGATATGGCCCTGCTCGTTCCTCTGAACCAGTTATTCCAAACCATCAAAAAGGTTTATTTAGAAAACTTGGGTTGAGCAGTCTGAATAGGACTGTGTTCAATGGATACACACAGATGGCATATGTTCAAATATCGGCTTAGTTCCACTTCCCAACACTGGGTAGGCAATATGGGGTCAATATTTTTTGTGGCACAAAGGCATGCCATATATTTTTTTGTAGCAGTAATTTTGGGAAAATCCACTAGATTGTTGCTTGGATGAAAAGATCAACAGCTGAGAGTTTATACGGACCTTCTCTGTAAATTATTGTTATGTTTGTTACATATGCTTAAAATCTCATTTGTATTTGACAAAGCCAATAATGTAAAATGCTCCCAGCTGTAAACAAGTTACTTGCCAGTCTGAGAATCCAATCTTTTGAAATTCTGTGTGAATTACCAACGTTTTTTCCTTTCTGGTTTTTGATTATCGACTTCTATTGAGAGGATGTTAATGCTACTTTTGTGATAGATTCAATTGTGTGATATGTAATGCATGTTGCAATATCCCAATCTTTACCCTTGGATGTATTAGATGGAATTATGTTCAAATTGTAAAAGTGTTTATAACGATGGGAGACAAGGCACACGGCCTTAAATAAAATGACCATGTGTGTAAACGATGTAAATATGTTGTATGGGTTCTTAGTGCGGATCTCAAGGCCATAGCCTGACTAGTGAATGGCTAGGCATGTAACTGTAGTAATTATGATTTCTATGTACCATGTGGCAGACCTTTTATGGTATGCTCAAGATATGTAAATAGTGTTTCAAAAATTAATATGAAGGTCCAAGATGGCTGCAGAGAGCACCAGAGGGGCTATGAGTCCACTACTGGGAAGGAAAAAAGGGGACCCATTCCATCTTTCCAAGCTCCTACCTTTCTTGATTTGTTATTCAAACTTCACTCACCATTTTTGACTTAGAATCCAATCATTGACTGCATGAAGTGGTTGGTGAGGAAGTCTACCTCACATAGTCTTGAAAGCGTGGGGCTGGGTACAACCATTATGGAGAAGTACAAGAAACCCTATTGTCATGAAAATTTGAACCTTCTCCATTTCCATGCACAATCTTTCATTCTAATTCAGATGGACTCATTGATTCATTCTTCTCATGTTCCAGCATGATTGAAGTTCTGAAAAATGCATTCCCATGCTTATGGAACATGTCTAGCAGAGGGAGTGATATTATAATAAAAGTCCAAATAAAATATAAGTTTGGGCATTAACATTTGAATCAATTTCATGTTGGTTGATGGTTATAACAGAGCATGGCACAGCTTGGTTGCCTGCCATCTTAGGGTGATGGAGGTTGTGGGTTCAGATCCTGCTGCTCTGAAAGAGAATGGGAAATAGTCACATGCATTATCGGACAAAGAATACTGTCAATTTTTGTTTAGGATGGGAAGAATCAGAGCAGCTAGATTCCAAACAATTGGTTTAGGCTTAACTGACTCTTTCCTTGGTTTATTAGTGAACCATCTCTCTAGAGACGGTGAGAAAGATTCTATTAAAAATATTCTTGTTATTGCTCTGACTCACATCCACCAAAAAGTAGAGCCAGCTCTAAATTCTAATAGCTCCAAATTAATTAGATAGATTGATCAATTTTTTTTTTTTTTGATATCTAGCTGAATCGGCAACGGTGGTGGTATCGTACTCGCATTACACGGGGTCGAATCCCACCGGCTGCCACTATAACAGCTAGGAGGAACCACCCAGCCCGCAAGGAATGGCCCCTCAGTAGATTGATCAATATTCAAATGCTTGTTATCCCACAAATACAAAAGGAATTTCCTATTCTTTTATGTAGCCAAGGGTTCTACTTGGAAAAAGAGTTGTCCTGTCCCGATGAATTTGGATCTAGAACCATACATTCTGATGCAGGAGATCTAGCAGCACTGGCCAATGAAGCCTTAATAATTAGTATTACCTGAAAGAAATCAATTATAGACACTAATACAATTCGATCAGCTAACTGCATTCCCATGCTTTAGATTGATATACAAACCTGTAAGTGACCAAATCCAGCAACGGAGAGCGATTTGTGGACCTGTGAAAAGAGATGGATGGTTTTAGAGGAGCATAGAGGCTGGATAGCTAATGAAACACCAATTTTCCTTGTAAATTGCCCATCAGTGGGTGCCATAGAGGCAAGGTGTAATGCTGCCAGAAGGTAAACAGCATGATGGGTTGTTACTGCCTACACTGAGAGTACTAGAACGGAGAATACTCTCAAGGAGCTGTTTAGTAGAGAAGGGAGATGTCTTCCTTCTCCTTGCACTGTGGGAGAATATCCCCAAGGGACTGTTGAGTAGAAAAGGGAGATGCCTGCCTTTTGCTGCGTGGGAAGTGGATAAGAATGCCATGATTGTTTCATAGCTCAATGGTTACTCGGAGTTTTTAGTTGTAAGTAGTTTCATTGATCCTAAGAGCAATTGAGATGGGGGAGTGACTTCTGAATCTGCAGGAGTTTCCTTCACTGAAGTGGCCTCTTAGCTCAGAGTGGGGGTGGTATTTGCAGTGGACCATATGTTTGAGCGAAAAGTGCTCATACACAGCCAGTTTCTTATACCATCTCAGTGAAAAGATAAGTGTTCAATCTCTATTTATAACTTGCAAATTAAGTTAATTTATGCTTATGAATGAAATTCAAAATGGAATCCATGATTTAAATGAGTTTCTGCATGCTTATTTCTGCTCAGTTAATTAATTGCATGCATGTATGAGTTTGAATGGTTTTATATTTTAATTGGTTCGAACTTAAATCAAAATTTTTGAATCTGGGTAGTGTCCGTGCTTGGTAGGTTGTGTAATCCTTTGAAGGGAATGTTACATATGTATGCTGACTCTGCTGGTACCCTATACTAGCCTGGTTAGGACAAATTTTTTGTAATGCAAATTTAAGGTTTAATATTTTCAAGGAACTCCAAAGGATAGTGTATTCGCGAAAATTCTTTACATATGTGACAAAATTCACTATCAGTGATTCTTTTTTGTTGTTCAGCTGGCCCTAAGTTAATTGACTAGCTTAACCTGATCTGAATTGAAGAAATATGAACCAGATGTTTTTCTATTATGGATCTATTATTCATTTTTGCATCATGGACCAAACCATAAGAAAGCTCCATTGGTTTGTAACTTTGTTGTATTGTGGTCTTTTGCAGGTGGTAGACATGGCTGCTACAGAGACAGTGATGATAAATCCACGATGAGAAACATGACAAAGCAATTTTGCAAAATGGCATTGTGGTCCTAGGGGAGATTGGGTTTGTTGTTAGAGAAAAAAAGGAGAGAACTTTAACCAAAGCCTCAAGATAATCACTTAAGCCCAAATTTTTGAGAATAGCAAGTTTATTCAATTTGTGCGATTTCTGTAGTGGGAGTCCGTCTTGTCAAACAAGATATAACCCCACATGCTTCTCACTTGTACCAGATCATCATAAACTGCTCTGGGTAGTAAATAAGCAATATCGTGTTCTCATTGTTGCGTGGCACAATAATTGCTGGGTTAATCTTAACTAGGTCATAAAGTAGTTAGGATAACTTTGCCACAATTAATGATGGGTTTACAATTCATGGTTTACCCAAATTACATGTTCAAAAATAATTTTTCTTTTTTTCTTTACAAGAGATCCAAATAGGATTTTGACTCTTTGACTCCACGAACTTGCTAGAAGTATGAATATGCCTAACTATTGAAATAATAATAAAAACTCTTTTTACTTTTTTTTTTTTGTTTTTTACATAAAATACATAATGATACAAAATACAATGATAATTATAAAGACCGAACATAGTTACATTTTCCAACACTCCCTCTTAACTAGGGAGGTATTCATAATTCCACAACCGGTGCAAGGATACTCTAAAACTAAAATATTCTCATAAGAAGAGTCGGATTGATAAGCCATCTTCAAGCATCAACATTATAACCAACATTGTCAAATTGCAATATGGCAAGGCCTTGACTAACAAGCACTAACTCTCCACTAGATTAGAGCACAACGTTGGGAGGCATACATATGGACACCACCAAAACCACCTCTCAAGACACATACACCATCTGGATGTTCACAAAGTATGTCCTTACAAGACTACCCTTATCTTGGATTCCCAATCCTCAAAGAATATCGGTCCTCTTCGGCCACTGTTATCTTGGATACCTTGCCCAATCCTCAAAAAGTGTCAGTCCATGGGACTACTTCTATCTTGGATTCCCAATCCTCAACAAGTGTCGGTCCCATATGCTTATCCAATCTTCCATTCTCCCTACCAGTTCCTTCACTAGACGTATGACTATTAGTCCTGGCCTAGTGCATGACACATGGAAAATAAAGTGTCCTCTATCACTCCCTCTCAACCAAGGAGACATAACCACAATCCTTAGCTAATCTCGTACTTCTGGGAATTTAGACACCATAGATTCTAAAAGATTGTAAATTTGTAACTATTAACTAATAAAAAAAATTCAATTTGACTACCTAGCTCCTCACTTCCGTCGTTTTTCTAGGACCTTTGGGCTTTGGCTAAGGCCTCCACGAGTTGTTACCACTGACTCGTCACTTCCTAGCTGCGCGACACACTTGAAGATGATGGTATTTGTATGTGGCCGTCAGGATCAGGGATTAAGTCGAACGTTGTGAGCGTGGCTATGCGGCTATGCCTTTTTGTTAAAAATGTGGCTTTGGGCCTGTGGATGTGAGTGTGGGAACTTCTTGTGAATCAGGAGTCTGTGAATAGTGGAGACACAAAACGAAAACATTGTACCCTGCTATGACATTGTCTTGTGGAGACATACAACAAAAAGTTGAAAACTCTGGAGCCGACATAGCCGAGATTCGCGAAGCTAGAGCTGAGGGTTGAAACTACAATCATGAGTGAGCACTGAGAACTGAGTGTCGATGGTCGAGCAAGGGTGCGTGATGTTGGGAGGGAGTTGATGGATGTCTGAGAGAGAAGTCGAGCACCAAAGATTTTACCCTAACATGAACAAAATCAAACTTCACAATGAATTTCAACGAATTTTCAGGCGAATTCAATTTTTTTTTGTGTTCAAGTTCGCATTCTGTTCAAGTTTGTGTGTAGTTTCTTTTTCAAATTTTCCTGGGTTCGTGTTAGGTATTTTGTTTGGCAAATACAATCGGTTTTGTTTGGATATTTTTGATGTTCGGCGAATTTCAAATCCCAAGGATTAAATTCGTCGAACTTGGTGACTTAGAAATTTGCAATCAGGATAATTTATCTAAAACCTCTTTTCATTGACAAAAACATATAACTTAGATATTGCATTGTATACCTAGACTCATTACTAAAGAAAAAAATTATCTTTAATGAGACATATCGCTTTCCAAGAGGTGGAAATGGTGATGATGATTTTGCCAAAAAAATAAAGTGCCCGGGCCTGATAGTTTTACTGCGGATTTCAATCAAGCATACTGGTGCTTTCTTGGACAGAAGATATACTAAATAGTTGAAGAATGTAGACAACATCAGTCAATTTGGAAGGGAATGAATGCAGTTTTTATTACTTTGGTACCAAAGAAGGATGTTCTTAGGATCCTAAGGGTTTTCATCCCATAGCCTTATGCAATATTATATAAAGTTATTTCTATGGTTATGGTGAAGCGCTTGAAACTTTTATTTTCCTTCCTGATCTCACTAGAAAAAAAAGGCTTTTTTGGAAGGGAGACAAATCATGGATGAAATATTCACAACTCAAGGGATTATTCATTCACTCAAATCTATGAAGAAGCCAAGTATGTTGATCAAACTTGACTTGTCTAAAGCTTACAATCACCTCAGCTAGGATTGTTTATTACAGGATTTAGATGCCTTTGGGTTTTCTTGGTAGTGGATATCCTAGATTTATTCTCTTATTTCATCCCCCTTATTTCCATTCTAATCAATGGGTCTCTATCTTCTACTTTCCGCTCCTCATGAGGATTAAGGCAAGGAGATACCTTATCACCCTTTCTCTTCATCTTGGCTATGGAAGGATTGGGTAGATTTCTGAAGAGGTCTTGCTCACAAGATTTTATTAGAGGAATTTCATTATTTGGAAACGATGTACCGCTTATATACCAACAATTTGTTTATGACATCTATTTGTTTGGTCAATCTTCTCTTTGGAAAGTTAAAGGCCTTCAAAAGATTTTACAACTTTATGTTGATGCTTCGGGCACTGTGATTAATAAAGAGAAGACCAATATATTTTTCTTCAATCGCAAAGACTCTATTCAGAACCATTTAACTGGTGTTTTCGAATTTCACCAAACCCAATTCCTTGTGAAATATTTGGGGGTTCCATTGGTGTTATATCAAAAACGAATTGCTTGGTGGCAAGATTTATTAACAAATTTTTCAAATAAAATTCATAATTAGACTTCTAGAGCCATAAATTTTGTAGGCAGGTTGGTGACTAGGTCAATGTTACATGCCATCCCAGTGTATCAAATAGCAGTCATGCCACTTCCAGAAACCATAGCAGCTAAGCTCAAAACTTTATGGTTTCATTTTCTATGGCGAAGTTCAAATAAAGCTAAGCGTTGGTCATTATTCAGTTGGGAGAAACTTATTTTACCTAAATCTTCGAGAGGTCTAGGCTTATGTGATCCATATATTATGAGTATTGCATTTAGGGCTAAAGTATAGTGGTAGTGGATAAAAGGAGGTGATCAACTTTCGAAACAAATTTGGACATTTAAACATGCTTATTTGCATAGACAGGAAGATAGATTACATTATGGTTCCAATAGCGCAGGTTCTAGCTTATGGACATGGGCTCAAAATAGCCAAGATATGGTACAAAAATATGCCTTATGGGACATTAAGTCAGCTGATTAGGCACATTTTTCGGATAAGCTTGGAAACAATTGTCAAGATTGAATGTTAACAACAATATTTAGGAGATCCAAATATTCATGGAAAATATGGGTAACGTCAAAGTCTCAGATGACTGGAACGAAGGTTTTGATACATTTTTTTAGAGACTTTGAAAACAAAAGCATGATTGGCCAAAAAATTTACAAAGTCTTCCATGGGACATCTTGGATAAAAAATTAAAGAAAAGGAGGATTCAATACTCAATTGACATAGATATTATAAGGTGGGGTACACTCTCCAATTTTTCCTTTACAGTCAAAGACACCTACTCTATCATCGTGGGAAATTTACAGTTGGAGAAGGTGAATTTGTGGAGATGGATCTGGATGGGATTTGGATGCCCAAAAATATCGATTTTATTATGGTGCTTGGAATCATCTTCTTACTTGAGAGAGAAATCACAAAAATGGAGTGGAAGGACCTTCTCATTGTTTTCTTTGTTTTAGGGTGGAGGAATCAACAAACCATCTACTGCTTTCATGCGAATTTACAGTGGAGGTATGGGTAATCTTTACTAATATTTTTGTATGCTCTCAAGTTTCTTTTTTTGATCTTCAAATTGCAATGAAACATTGACTAACAATGCAGTTTAAGAATCCAATTATAAACAGGGTATGGAGTCTCATTTTTGGATTTGAATTATGGAATTTTTGGAAGGAACGTAATAATAGAATTTTCCGACAGAAGGAAAGAAATCCAAAGTTGCTTAGAAATAAAATTCTCTCAAACCTCCAAGAAAATATCCTAATTACACTTTGTTCATCGAATGATTGGGAGGTGGATGAAAATGAGGCCCCAATACTATGAAACCTCAATATGGACAAGGCAATGATATTGTCTTCTCTTAGAGATACTCAAACTTCATAATCTAACTCAAATTCATTGTATAGTCCTCCTACTCATTTTGTGAATTTGATTCTTGGCAGTGCTTCCAAGGGTAATCTGAATACTACGAGACTTGGGGGAATTTTTAGGGATGATAAATCTATTCCCCCGTGAGTCTATGCAATGGATTGTGGACTTAACAACAATCATTTTGTTGAATTCATGGCTCTAGAGAGAGGTCTCTAGATAGCTCTAAGAGAAGGATTTAAATTATTACATATTGTTGGAGATTCTTTACTGGTTATTCAATGTGTTAAATGACTTCTAAATGGCCAGTTACTTCAAAAACTATTCATAGATGGAAATTAGAAGGGGTAGTGTCCAATATCTCTAATATTTTGAAAGGGTTTGAGTATGTCCTAGTGCAACATACGTGACAAGTTGGCAATGGAGTGGTAGAATATTTGGTTAACATGGGTTGTAGTTTTAAGAATATCGATATTGACATGTCCTGACCATTATAAGTTTAGGAGGAGGATAGCCAATGCATACAAGTTTTAGTTGCAAAGGATAATGGTAATTTTCATGAAGTTTTTCCGATGGGGGTGTGCATTTAGTCCTTTATACATTTCTTAAAATGTGCGCCAACTAGACCACTTGTCCGCTTCTTGCTTCGACGTGTGTAGTAAACACATTTCTATATGTCATACCTAAACTACCGTCGAGTCATATTAAATGCATGAAGGATGGTGAGTTTTTGTGGAGTCTCGGGGTTATTACTGGCATTGTGGGTTTTCATTTCTCTGCAAAGATGGATGGTGGAGAATCAAAGGGATTAAATCATCCTCTCAAAAATTCGGTTATGGTTTTTGTGACTACAGTGATCTCATTGATGAAGGTGAGTACCATGTGGGGAATGTTTGTTTCAGGAAGTGTGCCAAGAATTATACATGTCCTTTACATGTCATGGGGTAGCATGGAAACCGTTGGTTAACGTTGTGTCATTCTCCTCTGTCCTTTCATTATAAATGCATGCGATCTACTTCAGGCTGGTGGCGGTATGATGTGATCTACGGTGGTGGCGAGGAGGATTCCTCGCCTTGTCGTTTATGCTTATTCAAGGTTAGATATATGGTAACTAGAGGTCACTTGTATCCTTACTGCGAAAATTTTGGGATTCTTCCTTGCTCTGAGGGAGACCCAGAATTTTCTCCAATATTTCCCATATATACGAAAAATGCAACAGAGGGTCAATGTTTGTCATTATGTTTCTACACAATACTTCCACAGGGTCGATTTTTTAATTGGTTGTGGTTTTACCCACATAGAATCTCCAGGGCATTGATTCAACAAGTATTCCTTTTAACTGTCTAGTCTTGGTTTATGGCGTTTGGTACCCAGGAGATTTCTCAATTTGGTTTTCGCGTAAATCCTTTCTTTTACAATGTAAAAGCAAAATTTCATTTTTGGTTCAGTCATACCTCTTGTCTTTTTGATCTTTCGTCTCATTATTTCATTTATGACCAGCCCCAACATCTAATTTGTGATCTTGTACAAAAGGTTTCTCAGTATACACTGTCTTCGTTTGGGGTTTGCCAGGGTTATCTCTCTTTCTTTTGTTTGTTCCAAATGAGGTCTCTGATACTCAGGTTATGTTCAATTTTTTTTGTCCAACGGATAAAATTGTTGATAATCGGGGACAATGTGCTCTTTTTCCAGTTAAAGGTCAAATACTCTAAGTATTCATTGGGTTTTCAGTCTTGCCTTAGTCTTGTTTAGGTCTCTGTGAAAT
Organism: Pinus taeda; assembly: GCA_000404065.3. Classification (NCBI taxonomy): domain Eukaryota; kingdom Viridiplantae; phylum Streptophyta; class Pinopsida; order Pinales; family Pinaceae; genus Pinus; species Pinus taeda. The sequence continues at coordinate 120,156 of APFE030830330.1, read as the reverse complement.
ATTTTGTATTCTCTAGAACTATTCCCCCACGATAGAGGATGGCAAGTCAGAGAGATGGTGTAAGTATTTCAACTCCTCAACATAGGAGTCTGTTTGGTTGGAATTCAGTGGCCACATATTTTGACTTGGTTCCAATGGGGATCCTAAAAGAAATTCCTCACCTAGAATCTAGGGAGTTCAGGGATCGTCCCTACTTCGCATATTTTGAGGTGAATGCCGAGAATCTCAAATGGGTCCCTGACCTTGGGAAATTCAGAAAACAAAGGTTACATTCTCCACATTCTATGGTTGTGCATCGAGATACCTTCATATGTCTAGTTCTTCATGATAAACAAGGGGACAACGAAAATATTTTTGCAGGGCAAGAGGATATTAAGGGACTTCTCAGAAATGTGTGTTTCTTCTTGGATGATATTGTTTCATGTCTACGTAGGGTGGAAAAATATTGCCTCTTGGATTCAAATTCTGAGGAGACAATAGATATCCCTATTATTATCAATGATCCACTAGATGCTGCTTCTCCACCCTCTCATACTTCTCCTTTTTCACCAGTCATCATGTCAGATTGAAATGGCTTTCTCAAATTTATGTCTATGGTTTTTTGAAGGTATTACTAGTGCTTCTTGGATATATTTGAATTATCTTTTTTGGGATGACAATTATTTTGTTTTCTACAAAGTTTTGGCATCCGTGAAAAATCCCCTACTCTCATGGAGAGGCAATCTGTTCAAAGTGATTTATGTTGGCATCGCTAGTTTTAATGAATAACTCTTAGTGTAAGAGTGTGGAAACCTTGGTGATTTAATCTTTCGTTCTCTGGGAGAGTCAATCTGCTCTATGTGATTTTTTTCGGTGTCATTGGTTTGAATGAAGACAAAAGGTGTAAGAGTGTGGTGATTCTTACCTTAGTTGCCTAGCCTTCTAATGGTGTTACCGCATGGGTGGTCTTTTGGAAGCATTTGGTTCCTTTGGTAATTATTTTCGTCGTATGTTTTTATGGTTTTGTTGTGGAGGTGTGTTTTTAATGGGATGTAATTTCTCAAGTTTGTCCTAAACATTTCAGTTTTGCAGATGAACAATGGATTCACATTGACATATATAAAATGATGTATCTCTCTAGTTTCTAGTTCAGTAGATCAACATGATTAGTTTACTCATCTGGTTGAAGACTTGAGCTCCCAGATCAATAATTGTGATATCTTAATTTGTAGGTTTCTGTGGAGTGGTTTTTGAGAAACTGAATTCAGATGATCCACAATGTTCTTCATTCTTATTTGTCGACGTTTCGAGCCTATACCAAGACTCATCATCAGGACTTTGATATACAGAGAGGAGAAAAGCGAGAGATAAATAATGCCAAGGAGGGTTTTGAGAATAAGCCGACTTTTTTATTTAATCTTATTTACTTTATTTATTTATTACTAATGTCTTTATGTTATTATAATTATTTATTAATTTATGTTATTATTGTTTATTAATGTTTATAACTCTATGTTATATATTATATTTAATTTTTATTAATGTTGTAATAATTATGATTATATTTAAATCTGTATAATTGAATCAATTTTAAATTATATTAATATATATTATAATATTATATATATATATATATATATACATATAGTATATCCTACAGACTCTTTGTTAGCACTGTAAATTTCGTCTTTATCAATAAAATTTTTTGCATTGGATTACAAAAAAAAAGATATTCCCCTCAATAAATCATTAGTATTCTATAGGCTCATTGTGGTTAATGATTTAAAATGTATTTGATGCATTAAAGGTAAAGCAACTTTAAAAGTATATCAGATTGGTACACCTAAAACATTGTTCCATGATATGCTACAACTTTGCGTAAATAATGGTAACCTTAGGGGAATATTCAAATATTCCCTAAATTATTTTTTAAATTTGCATCAAAATACAAAATGTAATGTGAATATTGACTTAACATACACATTTAATATTTGTGAAATGAACCTACATGTTAGCTAGATGACAAATTTCCACATACATGAAAATTCAGTGTTAGGCCAAAAAATTATTGTAAGAAATCATTTTGAATTTACAAAATATTATAATAGTTATTTTTAACTTAAATTTGTGGAATTAAATATGGGAATATATGATATAAAATAGGTTAGTTCAAAATTGCAATTCAAATTTTAATAATGAGATCAACTATAGAAAAACAATTTTATCAATCATGTATTGTAAAAGACTTGCAAAACTGACAGAAAGAGAAATGAGATGGCTCCCGCTGTTGTGCGCTCCGCGTGACCTATCCTGGGCTCATGTTGCCCACAGCCGCCGCCTAGTAGCCTCCTCCTGTGCCATTTGAGCAAATGGACTCTTCAAATAATGGAGAGCCTCCAACAGATCACCAACAAGAACCTGAAGATACTGCAAATGCATTTGCATCACTCATTTTTGCAATGGGGCCTCCAAAAAAAAGGCCATCGGTAACTAAGTTTGTCAAAAGATTGGATGATATTCTTGAAATCTCCCTTCCTCCTACTCTTCCTTGATGAGCAGAGATGTCTCTTGTAGAATGAGGCTTGGTTGAACAGTTCACAGGTTTATGGCCATCACCCAAGTCTTTTCAGAAATAGGTTGAAAGAAACTGGACTTCATCGATCAATGGGAAAATATCCTTCAGGTTTTGTGGAAGAGGGTACTACACCTTCCATTTTGAAACAAAATAAGACCGTGATTTAATCTTCAGGAATGGCCCATACTTCATGGACATGAGAGGACTATATCTAAACTGATGGACCCATGATTTCAACCCTGAAATGGATGTTCCCGATGATGTGCCAGTACGGGTTAGATTACCTCACCTCTCTCTTCATTGTTGGGGAGACAAATAAGTTAAAGCCATTGGGAATGTAGTGGGAAAATACATTGACATATGTGAACCAAAGGAGAACATCCATGCACGTGTCAGGATCTGCGTGAAAGTGGACCTAGGGAAAGGCCTCCTGGAAGCAATAAAAATCAAAGTCGATCAATGGACACGCATACAATAGCTGGACTACGAACAAATATCCTTCAAGTGCAAGGTATGTCATGAATACAATCATTTTTCCTAATAGATGTTCAAAATAGAAAGAAAATGAAAATGTAGAAGAGCCGGAAAATAAATGGGAACAAGTAAAATGGAAAAAATCATCCACTAAATAACCCTTCCCTCCCTCATCACAGCCCCAACCTGCTATTGACCCCCTCTTGCCTTCACATAACACAAAAATCACATCATCTCTCATAAACTCTAATCCCTTGGGCCCCTTGGAAGAGCTCTTGGACCCCCCCTCACCTCAATCCCCCCCACATCCATCCAGCTCCCCTATCATGCCCGCAATCCCTTCAAATCTCCGCACCCCCTCACCCCCCTCGTTGGATCGAATATTAACCGGAAATCAGTCCAAGGAATCCTTACAAACCCCTGAACATAAAAAAAGCGCAGGAAGGAAATCCAACAAGGAGTTGAGCGCTGAAGCAACATCTAAGGAGATGGCACTAGGTATGCAACAACCAATGGACTCCTTCTTTAGAAAAAGTTCTAGAAATAATGACAAAACCCAAAATCAACACAAAGGGAAAGGTCCCTCAGCCCACCAAACAAATAAGTAATGATAGTGGTATCTTGGAATTGTCATGGATTGGGAACACCCTTCAAAGTCAATGCAACAATAGATATAATAGCAAAAGAAAACCCAAATAATTTCATGATTAAGGAGACCAAAATAAGTAGCCAAGAAGGGGAAAAATGATAAAAAAAATCTAAAAAATTATGAAGGAACAACAGTGCAAGCTATAGAGGCCTCAGGAGGAATCTGTACACTATGGAAGAAGGGAAAATGGGAAATGATGCAACAAAAAAGGAGCAACATTGGATCAGAACAGACCTTAAGGAAATAAACACCAAGGACCAATTCAACTTCATAAATATTTATGCTCCAAATTAGTACAAGGAAAAAGAACTTTGCTGGAGCATAGTACATGAGACTCTAAATGAAATTCAAAATAGAAAGGTCATTTTGGGAGGGAACCTAAACCTAATCCGAAATATTGAAGAGAAATTTAGAGGGTCCTACCATGCCGACCCATCCAGGGAGGCTCTGGAAACAATTATGGAACATAACAAGTTAATGGATATCCCACCAAGCAATGGGAAATATACATGGAACAATAAAAGGATGGGAAAAAGCAATAGAAAAGAAAGGTTGGACTGTATATTGGTCCAAGAAGATATTGTATCCAGCTTCAACTCAGTGAGATAAAAAAAAATTCACACCACGACATCCGACCACAAGTCGGTGGCAATCGTTTTGGGAAAAATGGACAATCAAGGGCCTCTACCTTTCAAGTACAGTCCAATATGGGACAGCAACGAAGACTTCAGAAATTTAATATTAGAAGCATTGGCACAGAAGCTTTCAGGTTCACCTCATTTTGTATGGGAGACAAAATTAAAAAAATTTGAGAATTAAAGGAAAAACTTGGGCAAGAGAAAATGAAATGCAAAATAAAAAAAGGAAAGCAGCGCTGAATAAAAAAATCGACATCTTGTAAGAGGCAAAGGAAAATAAAGAGGAGGACAAACAAGATTATCTAAAAGAAAAGGAGCTTTTTTAGGAAATTTACAGAGAAAATAGAAGACAATAAGAAGAGATGAGACTGAAGTCAAGAAGTCTTTGGCTGAATGTAGGGGACAAAAACACAACCTTCTTCCACAACTCAATGCAATAAAGAAGAGCTAGAAATCAAATAGACAAAATTCAAGTGGATGGGCAAGAAATTAAGGGAGTGGAGGAGCTGAAAAAAGCAACACATAACCAATTTAAAAACCTCCTGATAACGAATGAAAAAACAACAGATTACGAGAACTTCCTTCAGCACAAAAAAAAAAGTAAGAGAAGAACAGAATGCAGAAATAAATAAAGTAATCTCCGAAGAGGAAGTAGTGGCAGCGATATGGAGACTCCATCCAGACAAGGCACTAGGGCCAGATGGATTCACAATTGCCTTCTATAGGCAACATTGGAAAACCATAAAAAATGATTTCTTAATAATGGTAAGGAATGTTTAAAAAAATTGGAGGCAACACAAAATAATCTTATCTGGCTTTATGTCCAAAGGAAGCCAATCCTTCAACCTTCAGCAGATTCATACCAATCTCCCTTTGTAACTCCTCCTACAAGTTAGTAACAAAGATCATAGAAAATAGAATCAAGAAAGTCCTTTGGGAAATAATATCCGAAAATCAGGGAGGCTTTGTCCCAAGCAGGCAGATTATCGACAATGTTATTGTCGTACAAGAAGCAATACGCTCAAGCATACAAAGAAAAGAAAAAGAAATTATCATAAAACTAGATATGGAAAACACTTTCGACAAGGTCAGCCTACCATATTTATTGGCTTCTTTAAAAAAGTCTAGGTTCTCAAAAGAAATAATAGAGGTAATACAGGCATGTATCATGGACCCGTGGATAACACCACTTATAAATGGAAGACCAAGTGACTTCTTCCACAACACAAGAGGTTTGAGACAGGGATGCCCTCTATCTCCTTTCCTCTACATTATAATGGCAGAAACACTTAGCATAGCTCTAGAAAAACAAAGGAGAGAAAGAAACATTACAAGACTTCAAATCACTCTCTGTTTTCACACGATACACTCTTGTTGGGAGGGGCCTCATGCATAATTGCCAGAAGATTTAAAAAAGTCCTAGACAAATTTTTACAACAATCGGGCGACCTCTTAAGTAACACGAAATGTAGAATATATGGCTGGAACACCTCCCCTAGAATCATGCAAAGGATCTCCCAAATTCTCAAGATTCCCATTCAAGAAATATGGACTTACTTATTTTATCTACGATTACTCGTCTCAAAAGAGAATCTGAAAGCAGAACTACGGACAAAACAAGTTGAAAAAATTAAAGACAAAATCCAAAAGTAGGGTATGATGTGTCTTAACATGGAAGTCAGGGTTATTTTGATCAAACCCCTACTCCCGACACTCCCAATTTATCAGTATGCTACAATTCTAGCTCCAACAAGTGCCCATAATCAAATGGAACAAAAAATAAGAGGCTTCCTATGGCAGGGAGGGAGGCAAGAAAACAAAAAATTTAGTCTGGTAAAATGGGAGCAAGTCACATTACTGTACGAAAAAAGAGGATTATCCATAAGACTTCATGGCCTAATGAATGTTGCATTAGGAATGAAAACTATATGGAGGATGATAATAAGCAAGGAGAGTTGGTGGAAAAAAACACTCACCACAAAATACATGAGTCAATTGAGATTAAAGTTACTGACTGAAAAGATTCCAATTAGACCGTGCACACAAGTTTGGAATCTTGTGAAGAAGATAACACCTCTAATCATCAATCATATCTCCAAAACCCTCAGCAATGGGAAAACAGTCCTAATTTGGAAGGACCAAATTATGGGGAAGGAACCTCTAAACCTCCTTACGGGCCATGAAGACATTCAAAAGTGGATGAATGATAGAGGTTTGAAAACTCTACAATCAATCTCCAAATGGGAGATCGAAATTGGCAAGAATGGCACACCACATGAATGTTAGAAAATTATATATTACATAGCAATGGAATACATAGAATATTGCATAAATATAAACACAGAAAATGCATAAAACCAGGGAGACACAGATATATGTGGTTCACCCTGTTTGGGCTACGTCCACCCAGAATAGCCAGTCCTTCCTTTCTATTATCCAACAAAATGAAGAGACACAACCTACAGCAGATCCGTTGTAATAACCTCTGTTTTCTCTCACAGTCTCACCTCTCTGTTTCTCACTCGAAGAATACACATCTATTACACAGCCTCAATACAATTCCCTCATACATAGAGAGGGGTTGCCTTCTAGGGCAAAAAATCCTAAACTAAACATAAGTTCTACTGTCAGATCATCCACCTAATGAACGACCCAGATTGACTAGAAATTACTATACTTTTACAAGGCAATTTTACATCTTTTTTTAGCTTCGGGGGCGCTACCCCCAAAACCCCCGCTGGGGGACTGCTAGCCCCTGGACCCCCCAGCCGGGGGGGGATTAGTCCCCCCGGACCCCTGCGGGGGAGACAAGTCCCCCCCGCACCCCTCGCGTGGAGGGGTGTACAAATTTCCTGGGGTATACATCCGGTTGAAACAAAGACCTCTAAATAATCATGCTCCACACCCAACAATCTCCCACTTGGAGAATGATTGTAGCACTCCGTCGTTGCTTCATTTGCTAGACAATGACTCCTCTTTGGACCTGGTTGTTTGTCATCTTCATCGTCATCCTTAAAGACCAATTGAAACTGAGCATATTCTCAGTTTCTCCTTGGTTACAACTTTTGTTATCATATCTGCAGGATTCTGGCTAGTGTGTATCTTTTGCAGCTTCAACTCTCCATCTTCCAACACTGATCGTATGAAATAGTACTTGAGCTGTATGTGTTTAGTCTTGGAATGAAATGCTGAGTTATTTGCAAGATGAATGGCACTTTGGCTATCACTGTATAACGTGCCCATATCATGCTTCTTGCCCAATTCACCCATAAACCTTTATAACCAAATCATTTTTTTACTAGCCTCTGTAGCAGCAACATACTCTGCTTCTGTTGTTGAAAGTGCAACAACACTTTGGATTTTGAAACCCAACTGACAACTGTTCCACCTACATTAAATAAATATCCTGTAGTGCTCCTCTTGTTATCTCTGTCACCTGCCATATCTGCATCAACATATCACTGTAGAGAAATGTTTGAACCACCAAAACATAATGCTTGATTTGTGGTACCTTTCAAATATCTGAGAATCCATTTCAC
>APFE030830330.1:3881-98650 GCA_000404065.3 Pinus taeda | reverse complement strand
TTTATTATTATTTTTTTTACAAGTGAAAATGAGAATATTTAAATGAAAAAAAATGTTAAATAACAAAAATACAAACACTATAAATTTATAAATTTAGGTAATAAGCTGGTTCAAAAGGTATTCTCTCAAGAAAAGGATGAAAGATAGTGATCCAACCATTAACCAATTGTAACTAGGTCTTATTTATTTTGATAAGTAAATGTATCTATATTATATTAACATGCAAAAAAAATTTACATACTTTACATCTAAGAGTGCATTCTCTGTTTCCGTGTGAGGAAATTAGAGATGGAAACTATAGGGCTCTACTCCAAGAAGGAAAAACCAGAGCCCGAAGATCTTACAGTTTTCAAAAAGAAACTGGAATTTAACTTATAACATCCTCCTAAGATCTAGCATTACGTAGTTGTTGCATGAGAAACTAAAAACCGTGCGCAGCTAGCCATAAGGCTCTGTGGCATAGGTTTGTTATCCACACAAAAGAAGAATATTGAAAAGGCCCGCTAGGAGGCTAAATTGGACTGAGAGAACCAACCTGAAAGTCGCCATAAGGCCAAGGAGTTAGATTTTGCCACATTGGAATTGCATGGTTTCCATGCTAGAGCCACATTGCACCTGGGTGCTACCTTGAGCTTGCATGCTGCTAGTGTCTATCTGAAGTTCTTTCATAATGTATTAGTATTAGGGCTTTTGACGAGGAGGGGAGGAGGGAACATTGACCACAGAGGGGGAAGAAGCATGGGAGGGAGGGGGATGGGCCACAAGAATGCATGGGATGGGCGAAGAGGAGGAGCCAACATGAGGGGGGTGCGAAGGGGAGGGAGCAAGAGAGGAGGAGGAAGGGATGTTTGGTGGAAATTCGATGCCGAGGACTTTGACAACCCGTCTAAACGAGGAGAAAGAGTGGCTTTGGTGGGCAGAGAGCATGACAATCTAGCCAGATGCCTGCAACCTCTCTTGAGCTCTTTACTTGAGCTGTCAGGCGAGGAGGTTCCTGAGAGCCCAGAGTACCGAATGGCCTTTGCGAGTCTCCGCCTCCTCCATGGCAAGGAAATCTCCATGAATGGACTATGGAATACCGTAATCGAACATTGCGTAAATGGTGTTGTCATCGAAGGTGGTGGGGAGATGCCCTTGGCCTCTGCCTCTACGAGGGCATCGACCCCTCCCCTTGTCACGGTTCATTATGTGATGGTAGCAGAGCAAAGTTGCAACACTGGAGCTGGATGGAGCACTAGAGGGAATGACAGAGGGAGAATGAAGTCGAGAGAAAGGAATTTTCATGGCTTTAATTTGCTTATCGCAGGGGCATGAGAGCAGAGGAGCCCGTTATGGAGACAACTAGAACCAGGGAGGACGAGAAAAGGCCGGGTCTGCCACTTGGTGAGGGACGTGAGCCAAGTGGAGTTTGTTGATAGGGGGTCTTGGGAAATGTCCCAGAGAACTCAGGGACACCCAAATTTGGGAAATAACTAGATCTTATTACTTCCTAAGTACAAGAATAAATTCTAACAAAATTGTTTTTATAAAATAACGTAAAATCAAAACATAATCATCTCTTTTGGAGAACTCTCCCCCCTCTAAACTTAGTAGAGTATAGAGTTCATTGAAAACCAAATAAAATGTTTGATTCCACCTTCTTCTCTCTATGTTCTAGGCTTGATTTCCTTCAAAGTGTTAGCATGGGAGAGAGATGAAATTATTTCTTTAGAATTTACGCAAATAAAGAAGAACCCAAAGCTGCAAGGTCATGCTTATTGTTTATCTTTACATCTTCCTCTTCATCAATTGATTCTTCCTTCCTCCTTTTATTGTTCTAACTTCTCCTTGTCTACTTCTAGTTCCTTTTCTTGGGGGATTTTTAATCTTACCACAAATGGGGTCCCTTTCATAACACCTTGAACTATGTTCTCTATTTCCTTTTGAGTTTTAGTGAGTCCAATTTTAATATTTGAGTGAGTCTTTGTAGTATCTATCTCTACCCTTTCTTCTTCCACTTCCTCTAGATCTTTAAAAACTTCAATTTTTTTGTTGAAGGGGTTAGATAGGCTTGTCAGAGGCCTTTTTGTGGGTCACAATCCCTTGGGCTACTTCTTCTTACACCTTTTGGATACTTGTTTGAATGAATCATGCCCATTATTGTTATGAGAAGTTGTAGCTTGCTTTGAAAGAGATTATGCTTCTTGAATTTTTGGGAAGCTCTTTGCAAAGTGTCCATACTTGTGGCAAGTTACATTTGAAAAGGATTTTCTCATAATGAAGGGCTTGAATATGACTCAAACAATCGATATTGACTTGAATCACCTCTAGAAGGTCCCCTTTTTTAAATCTATTTCCACACAAATTCTAGCTTTAAAATAAATATTTCCTTTTGGCTCAGTTAGTCATTATAGTGACCCGGTTCCAAGAAAGATTTCATTTCAAAATATGATGGATAGGTGTGATGGCCTAACCCATATAGGGGTAATTGATATTTCCACATTTAGATCAAAATCAAGGGTCCAATGAGAAAGGAAGATTCCCTTTGAACTCATGAAGTAGGGACCTAATATGAAAAATTAGTTCCCTCCTCTCTTTACTACTTAATGAAAACATAAGATAGCATCCACCAAGTTAGAGTATAATCTAGAACATCCCAATGCTTTATTATCCATTCTTAGATTGCTCTAAGGTTAGGCCAAAGCCTTATGAACTTTTAAATTAAGCCTTACTCATGTAGCATAATGGCTTTTCTTTTTGGCTCTAAAGACAAAACGTCATACTTGGGAATGATTTCTTGCTTTTTAAGGAACTTGATCCTCATTGGGGATTTCTTAGTATAAAATTTTGAATATCTAATCAATGAAATAAAAGGTCCCTCCTCTGAATTGATTGGTGCCTCCATGATAAATTAGTGAAGATAATCACATCGCAAAATAGAAACACTCCATACTCCTGGAACTTGAGAAAGAGTTCAACAAGGGTGATTACAAAGGGAATGGTGGTGGATCTTGTTTATACAAAAAATTATTGAGGATTAACAATGGATGGAGACTACAACTAGGGTAAACAATAGTTGTTGTGAGATGTGTGACTCCAATTCATTTCACTCTCCAACACACAACTCTATTCTTATTACTCTTACTTAGTATTTACATGAGGTAAATATTGGGATCTTAAATTCACTTTTGAAAAAATTCTTTCTTGATTATTGTAAATTAGCTATACTTAATGACAAATGTTTAAAGGTTATATCACTACAACAAAAGAGGCAAATATCACCTAAAATAATGTCGAAAATTTAATGTTTTTCAATTTATGAATTGGAAACCTTTCCCTGCGCAAAAATGGGCATGACCATGTATGTTTATCATAGCACCAAATTTGGCACCAGAAATTGCTCCAGAAATAACATAGTAAATAGCGCCAGAATTAGCACCCAAAATAATGCCCAAAATATTTCCTGGAGTTTCTCCAGAAGTTGCGCCATAAATAATGCCATAAATAGTACCTGGAATAACGCTGGAATTAACACTTGGAATAGCACTAGAAAGAGCGCCTAAAATAGAGTCTAGAATAACGTCATTTTATCGTTGGAAATAGTGCTAGTATTTGCTTCCAATTTGACTCCTGGTTTGGCTTCTAGTTTAATGTCCAGTTTTTCTTCTCTTTTTGCTTCTAGTGTGGCTTCCATTTTTTCTTTCAGTATTTCTTATAGTGTAGCTTCCAATTTTGCTTCTAGTGTGGCTTCTAAATTTTCTTCCATCTTTGCTTCTAGTGTGGCTTCTAATTTTCCTTCTAGTGTGGTTTCCAATTTTGCTTCTAGTGTGGCTTCCAATTTTTCTTCCATTGTTTCTTCTTTTTTTGCTTCCAAAAATGATTATTGTTTTGCATATAGTTAAATTGATATGTTTTATTTCAATTTAATTAGTTAAATATACCACGTCTCTTAAATAAGTTATATGATTATACATCATATGTATTCATTTGAAATATTTTAGAGGATAGTATTTATAAAGAATTTTTAGGGAAGCAAAATCCATACAAATTAACAACATCATTATACTTATTAAATCTCCATCAAAATAGAATCTTCAACATCCAACATATATAAAATAACAAGATAATTATTGTAACATGATCATCATCTATAATTAAAACAAGTGGATCAAACATCTATAATTCTTAAGTGAATTTGACAACATCTAAGATGAGCAGTAAATCAAAATCATCATACGTAATAAATATGCATCCAAATCATCTATAAAAATTGACAAGTCAATAATGACAAGATCATCATCATATATAACTAAAACAAGTGAAATTCACATATATCAGTAGATCAATAACATGTAAAAATGATGCATGTCCAACGATTGACATAAGTCAAAATGATACATCATGTACAAATGATATAAATAAAAATGATGAATTATGTAAGACAAAATGATACAAGCCAATATGATACGTCATGTCCAAATGATATAAGTCAAAATGATACATGTCAAAAACATACAACTCAATAATATGGTACAAGAGGTCGTGAAAATGATACATATGATAGTAACCATGAAAATCGACATCATAACGATATATCAAAAATGATCCAAGATGTAGTATATATGATCATGAATGTCACTAGCTTCTACTGACAACTACCTTATGATCATCATCTTTTGTATCATCACCTCATTGTCATCTATATCTATGTCATTATGAGCATCATATGCCATCTCAGCGTCTGACCCAACGTGATCTAGATTTATGTGATGAGGAACATTAAAATCTTTTGGAAGATCCTTGTTTTGCAAAAAAGAAAAGAATTTAGAATGAAAGTTACTATTTATTTAATTCAATAATTAATTTCTCTGTTATATATCTAATATTAGAACATATGAAATGAAATAATAATCATATTACATCATATCAAATTGCACATAGGATAATGAAATTTCAAATAAGTTACAACTAAGATGTTGTAATAATGGATGTTGTAACAACAATCCATTTCACCTTACTTGTCAAAGCTTGAAAGTGGGAAGCCAAAGAGGTGTTTTTTCCACCAAACACTACACCAGCACTTGGGGAATCAAGAAAACAAATCAAGAAACACAAACATAGGTAACAACGGATTCAGAAGCATATGTTGTAACAACAGATGTTGTAACAATAGATGTTGTAACAATAGATGCCATGACACCATGTCAATGTTAAATTTGTTGAAAATGTTGTAACGGTTGATGTTGTAACACCAATTACTATTGAAAATGTTGAAACTACTATAAAATTTGATGCTATAACCACTGCTACTATTGAGACTATTGAAACATTGACCATTACAATGGATGTTGTAACAACATATGTTTTAACAACGGATGTTGTAATAGTAGATGTTGTAATAATAGATGGGATATAAAGCCATTTCATCTTGTTTTTCAAAGCTTGAAAGTGGGCAACCAAAGAGGTGTTTCTGCCTGCACCCAACACTACACCAACACTTGGAGGATCAAGAAAACAAATTGAGAATCACAAACATAGGTAACAACCAAATGACAAATAGATGTAATAGCAAATGTTGTAATAGTAGATGCTATAACAACATATGCCATAGCAGATGCTATAACAAAAAATGTTGTAACAACAAGCCATTTCATCTTGCTTGTCAAATCTTGAAAGTGGGCAGCCAAAGAGGTGTTTTTGCCACCCAACACTACACCAGCACTTGGGCGATGAAGAAAACAAATTGAGAAGCACAAATATAGGTAACAACGGATTGAGAAAATAATGTTATAGCAGCGGATGTTGTAACAACATATGCCATAATAGCATGTCAATGTTAAATATGTTGAAAATGTTGTAGTAGATGATGTTGTAACACCCATTACTATTGAAAATGTTGAAATTGTTGTAAAAGTTGGTGTTATAACAACTACTACTATTGAAACTACTGAAAAAGTGACAATTACAACGGATGTTGCAATAACAGATGTTCTAACAATCGATATTGTAATAGAAGATGTTGTAACAATAGATATTGTAATAGCAGATGTTGTAACAATTAAGGGGGTAGAAATCCATCTCATCTTATTTGTCAAAGCTTGAACTGGGCAGCCAAAGAGGTATTTCTGTTACCCAACAATACACCAGCACTTGGGGGATCAAGAAAACAAATTGAGAAGCAAAAACGTAGGTAATAACGGATTGAGAAGCAAATCCTGTAACAACAGATGTGTAGCATCACCCAACCCCTCATATTGTTAGAGGAAAGGGGTAAAACATATTTATTTATTTTTTTTCCTTCGAACTCTACTTGACTTCCCAACTCATCATAAGGGCTTCACGACTAGATTTGTTACTCTACATGATTTAGATATATTTATTGGGCCCTATCGAATGCAATGACCTCTGATCACCACATCAGCTTGATGTTGAACTGTCAAGAGGGTCCACCTTTGACTAATCACGAGACTTCTAGGATGGTGTGTCACTTAGATCATCCTGGCTAACATTGTCCTAGTCGATTGCATAGTTGCGTCATGCAATCCAACGAGGTAATCTTCCAAGTTTGTACCTCCAAGACACCTCGTCACTTCCTCATCCAATTGCGTTAAAGGAAAAATTACACACCACAAATGAAGATTATCCATGTCTAGAGTTTGGATTAGTGTAAGGATAAGGTTTTGCGGAATTTACGTTATAAGTTTAAGGCTTGCTCTCATGCGCTGCATCGAGCTTGACTTCAATCTATGCCATGGATTGATTAAGGGATATTGACCCTACCTTAAGCAATGCATAAGACGAGGATCTTTATGATTGTCGTAAGACCAAGTTGACCCAGACATAATTTCCCTTAGCTAGTTGTTTCAACCATGGATCTATCTCAGAGGTCTTGCAGACCTCCAGATCAATTCTAGTACTCGGTGTCGACATCGATGGATTATTAAGGTGTCCTATGGTGTTAGCCCTCCTGAGCTTGAGCCAATCTAACTGTAAGGAGTTCCTAGCCTCTATGCATTACCCATTCTTGGAAAGGGAATCCCACACATGTTGGCATAAGTGTTACTGTGACCCTTACCTACCATTGATTACATGTGAACTCCTAAAAGATCTCCACCTCACCTACCAAACGCTAAAGGTTCTAGGCTTCTAAGCAGGCTTGTAAGTAGCTCCATGGTGATATGTAAATACTTTCGGGGTTGAGCTAGCTACATCTTTATACAAGTAGAAGATATCTAGGTTGTTGATAATACAAGGTTGATGAAACCTTCTTGCATGGGTTTCAACTATTCCTACACTTAAAGGGAGGATAACCTTCCAGCATTGACTCAAAGCCTTTTGCATAGGTTCAAGGACTTATAGCCCGATGAAGGAACATCCATGTATATGTACAGACCCTACCAAGTGGGCGGTCTTTAATGTACTTATTTTATGTTAATAAAAATGGTCTCTATGCCTAATGTTCCAAATTTGTATTTTAGATCTTCCATTTCCTGTGGTGTTTCATGACATCTTTGTATTACTTACATATGTGTTGTTAATCAATTAGAATGAGCATTTACCCCAAGAAAGTATTCTGGTTCAGGAACATGACTCAAGTTAGTTTATTGTATACAACATTACACATTCTGCTACAATATATATGTTATGAATTGTGGTAGCAAGCATTTAACACAAAACTTTATTCCATTACAAATGTATACACTAGTTCAACTTGTCTATCAACATTGTTCATCTCGGAGGTGTGACATATGTGTTTATGTATGCTTTTATTTATCATAACTATCAAGTTATCTCTGCATAGAAAGGAATCCACATGCTCATCACATTAACAATATTGTTACAGTCGCAAAAGAATACAAACCATTTCAACCAAATATGCATCATAATTTCATTAATAGTTAAGCAACACAAATAGATACTTATCTTTAAAGTTGCAGGGAAACTGGGTCTAGGACAAGGACTCTCCACCCAACCATTGATAGTTGCAACCACACTTACTTGCAACTTTCACCCCTGAACTAGATTCAATATTCTGAGGCAGGTGCTTGCTTAAGGGATTAGGACACCAGTTGCGTATAAAAATAGGGAATTTAGAGGGCCTCTCCCTCAATCCCACCAGCTGACGTCATCATATTCTCGTCACAAGGATTCCAAAGGTTCTTACATCACCCCAAGTGTATACACAATGATTCACTCCCTTCCGGGGAATCCAGGATCCACTGTAACAATAATGCAATAACCAAGGTATTTAATCAAGTCTTATTTTGATGTTGCTGCAAGATTAGCCTCTTCCCGAGTTGTATAGGGCTCGAAAGCATGCTATCTCAACCCACACCCTCCATGGGATCCAAGCTGTTACAGGTCTCCATATATTACATTCCAACCCACAACCACTAGGGACCCAAGTTGTTATAGGGCACTAGAGACTTTGTCTCAACCCACAACCTCTAGGGGGCCAAGTTGTTACAGGGCTCCAGGATTCCTATATCAACCTATATCCTCCAAGGAACCCCAAACTATTACAGAGATCTAGAGATGGCAACTCAACGCACAACCTCCAAGGAAACTGAGAACCAATACCCTTCACTTCTCTCATGTTTTGCACTACCTGTTGATCAAACTAGATTTCTCTATTTTTCTGTTGCTCGAATGGTGTCTCCTCTCTCCTTTAACATGAATTTGAATACCATGCCTTGCCTTATTTTCTTGGTTTGCATTTATTGCTTCATCCTTGATTTCTTGCATTGTGTAGTTCCCCTCTTGGTTTCTTGTCCCTTCTCCTTGTGAAGGTTCCCAAGTGCATGGACCTATGTACCTTCCTTATATTTCATTAAATTTTAAGAACTAGTTCATTAATTCATGCACCATCCAACTTTTAATGGTTGTCCCAAACATTTCAGATTTTCTGCACAAGAAAACCTCAACCTTCTAAGCAAGCAATCCTCCTCCCCAACTCTGGACTCTATGTCGCTTTGACTCAATCCCTTTTTCTTAATTTCACATATTTGTAAGAAATATTTACAATGCATTTTATGATAGAACCATGGGTGGGGTTGTCATAGAATGTTGTAATAGCATATGTTGTAACAACAAATGTCATAACAAATGTAAATGTTGAAAATGTTGTAACAATTGATGCTTAACACCCATTACTGTTGAAAATTCTAAAACTACTGTAAAAGTTATGCTATAATAATTGCTCCTATTGAAACTACTAAAACAGTGACATTACAGTGGATGTTGTAAAAACAAATGTTGTGACAATAGATGTCATAACAACTATCAATGTTAGATCTGTTGAAAATGTTGTAACAGTTGATGCTGTAACACCCATTCAGATCCCTTCAACCTGGTAGTATCACCACTTTGCAACAATTTGAAGAATTCTTTCTTAAAAGATGTTGTTGTAGCTATTTTTTCATTGTCTTTCAAAAAAGAAAATTAAAATATATACATACATATTTATTTATACAAAAACAAAAAGGAGATATAGGGACTCTTTGAGCCAAGCTTTTGTAAATTTTTTTGCTATATACACTACATTTCCACACTCAAATGAAGGGATGGTCAATGTTTCCTTTCAATGTTGAGTAACTAGATGTAGTAAAGGTGTTGAAGATGAAATGGATATGGGGAATGAGGCTAGATTCAACTCCAGGTAGAGCAGAAGGGTCAACAAGAATGACACAAGTGCAATTGCAATTAGTAGCGTTGACTCTCTAGTTGCAAGAAGTGGTGAAAGGGAACTTCCTTTTTTCTATGTCACATCCTGGAGAAATGGTTGTGTTTGAATCTCACATGTAAAATATCTAGGATATAGAGGGATTTTTCCACCCTACGGTTAGGCTTAGAGGTCAAAACAAGTCAACAACTTGTGGGAGGATGAAAGAAATTTAATTTAGTCTAAGAATGAATGCAAGGCAGGTTACTTAGAAGTGACCTAGGGTTGTCCTAAAGGGCTGATACAGGTCTGCACTAAAACTATAAGTTTATTGTTCATTGCAACTTCTACAGGGTAAACACTTTCCATATAGATGATTTTTGTAAATTATTTGTGCTTGCCTAATAGTTTGAGAACATATTTAAGGTAGATTTTTCCATGCCTAGTAATTAGGGGTCAAAGTCAAAATCAAGATAATCCATGGAATCTATGAATTGGCATCGATCACTTTACAGATTGGCATGATGTACCTATATTCATTGATGAACCTATGGAATTTAGATGTTGCAACAATTTTCAACTAAATAAATCAAACTTCAATATAAAATAGCCTCTTATTGATGAATTATAATGTTGGAACCCATTCAAAATTAAGCTTGAAACCTAATGCAAACGTAGTCGATTATGACCTTTGTTGATCAAGAGAATTGATCCCAACAAATGTTTCTTTTGGTCAATTGTATACAAATTGAAGGTTGAGCATTGGCTACATGTATTACAATAATTCATCATGGGTAGGATCCTTTAACTCGCTTGGACTAACAAAGGATCCTTGAACTCAAATTGACAAAGTTTTGTAAATGAAATGAATTGCATTGGAAACAATCATTAAGTTTTAAATACATCATTATTTTCTCTTATATTTATTTTCACAATGATCCATGTTTATTGGATAAACCTACCATAGGCCTATTGTTTATGGATCATATGTTATCAAAGCAGTTGATTTTGTAGCCTTGAAGGATATGTAGCACCTTGAGGAGAAAATTGAGGGGGTAGAAATCCATTACATCTTGCTTGTCAAAGCTTGAAAGTGGGAAGCCAAAGAGGTGTTTCTGCCACCCAACACTACACCAACACTTAGGGGATCAAGAAAACAAATTGAGAATCAAAAACATATGTAACAATGGATTGAGAAGCAGATGTTGTAATAACAGATATTGTAACCATTTCATATTGCTTGTCATAGCTTGAAAGTGGGCAGCCAAAGAGGTGTTTCTACCACCAAACACTACACCAACACTTAGGGGATCATGAAAACAAATTGAGAAGCACAAACATAGTTAACAATGGATTGAAAAATAGATGTTGTAACAATAGATGTTGACACAATAGATGTTGTAGCAATAGATGCCATAACAACATGTCAATGTTAAATATGATGAAAATGTTGTAGCAGTTAATGTTGTAACACCAATTACGGTTGAAAATGTTGAAACTATTGTAAAAGTTGATGCTATAGCAACTGCTACTATTGAAACTACTGAAACAATGACCATTACAGAGGATATTGTAACAACAGATGTTGTATTAATTGAGGGGGTAGAAATCCATCTCATCTTGCTTGTAAAAGCTTGAAAGTGGGAAGCCAAATAGGTGTTTCTTCCACCCGACACTACACTAGCACTTGGGGTGCTGTAACATTTTGTTGTTACATTGAAAATTTCAAAATTTTGATTAAAATTTAAAAAAAGAAAAGAAAATTATTGCACTTTGTAATAGTTTTCACGCAAATACGTAATGCTGCAATATATTGTTTTGTTTTATTTTAATAATAAAATGTCAAATCTCTGCATACTAACTAACTTGCATTTTCTATTAGCGACGACTGATGCTTTAGTGATCTTGCTTTATTGCGCGCCCCCCACCTGCTCGACATTTAATGAAGGGGGGGACGTGCAAAATTTTTTGTTTTTCCAAAACAACTTTTGTAGCATGGTAGCGACACATGAATTTTGCACCTCCCTTCAATCATTACCACTTACTTCCTATCCCCTCGTGCAAAAAACCATTCTGAGTTTTGGTAATAAATGTCTCCCAACGCCATGTTATTGATCGTTTTCCATTTAATTATGAATATCATTTTCCATTTACTTGTGAATATGCCCCTTATCCAAATGTTCATTCCATTGGGCTCTCACTCCCATTCATAATTCAACCACTCTCGCCTTTGTATGTCCCCTCTCACCTTTCCTTCAGTCACCAAACATAGAGAATCAAAGTGAAGAATTATAGAAATGCCTCAATGACAACTCATAAATACAATGGTACATTTTATAGGTAATTCTGCACCTTGCTACAAGTTGATAGTTCAAAATGAGCTCAACTAAAGGAAAAGAGTCTGAGGTTCAATCTGAAACCCTCCCAAAAATTGATGAATTGCCCTTAGTGATAGGGAAAAGACAAAAACTCAGATTTTGACCTATATGAATTGCAAAATTGGGCTTCCCAAAGGATTCAAGATAATAGTGATGAATTTTCCCTGTGGGAGTCATTTTTACCCGAGTTTATATTTCCTCAATTTCATTCTTTTCAGAAATTTGTAGTATGGTTTGTAGATAGGTACTTACCCTGCGAGAAAACATAATTGCTCAAAATGGTGAAACCCTGTTCTCTGTAAATTTTGAGTCCATTTTGAAGGCCCTGTGCATATATTTTCCCAACTATGTGCACTCATTTTCTAGTGAAATTCTCTTAGAAATATACCATAAGTTAACTTTTGAAAAAAAGTGCGGCTATTTTTGAATTATTCATGCCTGAAGGTGTTGGTATTCCCACTCACTGTTTGTCTTACCCTTCATCAATATTTCCAGAATTTTCAAGACAAACCATATCCATTTTATGTTGTATTTTAGGGTATCTGAGTGATGAGAAAGTGGATGAAGTAGTTCTAGCTTTTCTGTCAACTTTTTATCGAGATAAGAAACCACAAATCTTATTCAATTCCAGTTAGTTTTTATCTTAGGCCATTCATGAACAATTTCTTAAATTTGGAGTTGAAAAATATTTTAAATAGCAATAAGTCCTGGTGTATTTGTTTTTGCATTATCAGTCAGTCAGATTCCCAATACAATTTCCAAAGTAGGATCTTCAAGGGAATCAATGATCTGTGATTAGTTGAACGTCCTTGGTCAGAAGGAATTCTGAGGAATTTTCCTTCACTGATTTTTTGAACAAATTTCTTCACATATGCTACAGTCTATTAATTAGTGATATTCCTCCTAGAATTTCACCTGAAATCAAAAGGATTATGTAGCTTAGTGAACAAACAAGGCTTGGTGATTAGTATTTGTACCAACATTTTACATATTTTAAATTGTATGGGTGTGAACTTCCACCCTATCAATTTCTAGTTTTTTACCTATGTGTAATTTTGCGCTTGAATTCATCAGGCAAAGCCTCAATGAAAAAGTGCATTTTTTACCTAGAAGAAACAAACCTTGATTAAACTGAAGGCACAAGTAGGGCCATTTATAGTGAATCATAGGTTAGCAAACAAAGGGGTGGAACAATTATTGGCACAAATGAAGTTTAAATTGGGGGTTACATGGCCATATGACCCCATTGGGAGAATTGCAACCATTAAATTTAGCAGAAATCCCCACCTTATTTTCATGTGTCCAAGCCTAAGATAGAAAATTTTGTTAGTAATGATACCTAGGAGGAAAACATTTTGCAGGAAGTGACAAAAGAACAAACATTGGAGTAGTCAGTAGGACAAAAAATTTTGGTTACACCTCTAATGAAAGAAAAATAACTTAAGAGGACAGAGCAAATCTTATTAGAGTTAGAAATGGAATAGTTCAGAGTATACAAGAGAAAGAAATCAAACAATATGGACAGAGCGATATCAAAAACTATCTCATCGGACATTTCTTCACCAGCTACTATTGTTGTTTCAGGTGAGCTTATTTTCATAATGCAAGAATTGGATCTAGGGACAAAACAATCTTCTCCTTCCTCTTCTTGTAACCAAAACATATTTTCTAATTTTTTGGAGGTTAAGAAAAATAATGAGGTTTTGAAGGAAGTAACTAACACCAAGTTATAGAAGAAAACTTATTCCACTAAAAATAGGTTGCTTTAAGCTCTTGATATTCAAAAAGGTGAATTTAAGTTAGCATTTCTTGAACCTAAAGTTTATGCTCCTAGAGCTGTTGGGGATTATAAGACTTATGCTTTATCTTTCAATACTAAACAGATCCATCCTATAGGTCATATTGATTTGCATAGACAAACTGGTGAGATGATTTATTCCCCTCCCACTAGTTTTTCTTCAAATGTATCAAAGTTGCAGAATTCTTTGAATACTACTATTGTAGAACTTAAAATGGAAATGACTTATTCTCTAGCAAAGGATGTTAGGATCAAATGAATGGAAGACCTTGTAATTAAATTAGGTTTTGGATCCCAAAATGTGGATGTAACTCAAGAGATTGTTAAGAAAAAAATGAAGATATTCAAGCACTTAGAAGATAGTTGAAGTTACCCACAACATCGCATCCCCAAACATAAGGAATTGTGGAATTATACAAAGAGAAGGAAAATATATTATCCTTTCTAATTGAATAGAACCTATAGATTCAAAAAATGCAAGAAAGGGTGGAAGAGTTATTAAAAGAGAAGGCCCAAACTAACAATGTAGTAATTCCAGTAGAAGAAACAGGTTCCACAGAAGATAATACTATAAAAAGACTATAACAGGAATTATCTTTTCTTAACCTAAATGAGGTTGAGATTTGAAGATTGAAATAAAAATTGGACAAAGTTGAGATGAAAAAAATTAAATAAGGAAATGCCCTAGTTGAGGAAATAAAGAAAAATGAAAATTTAAAAAGTAATTAGAACATTATTTGAGCAGTTCTAACAATAATCAATGTTTATCATAGGCCAAAGAACAATTTGGATATAAATTATGTCATATGTGTTTGATATTTGGTAGTCTATGGAGCTTATTGTAGAACAGGAGGAGTTGATTGAAAGAGACAAAGAAGCTGTTAATGACCTCAAAATACAATTGGGAAATAAACCTGGACAAGAAAGTCAAATAATAAAAGCTCTAAATAGAAGGTTTAGAGAAGAACTTGGAGAACTAGGAATTGTAGATAGAACAAGATCAATTATTTAGACTAGAAAAACTCTCTAGAACAAAACTATGAGGTTGAAGACAAAGGAAAATTGTGAAAATTTTCATGTGCAAATCAATAAATTCTACATAAAATTTTCTATTCTGCAAGAGAGAGGTCTTCCATATTTTAAGAATTCATATGGCCAAATGGTAACAAAAGACGAATATGAAAGATTGTTGAATAGAGAGGCAAGGGGCAGGACAAAGTTTGTTGGAATCAAGGGAGATATTAGCAGTTAGAATCTACTCCAAGTGTTAGTTGATGACCTTTTGATCTTCTAAGAAATCAAACACTTGTTCATAGTAAAACCTTCTTTTGACAAGTATACTAATGCAGATAAATTGTACAGATAAATGATGGATCTCAGTTACCCAACAGATTAAGAATAGGAGTAATTGGTCAAATTTGTTCGATAAATTTAGCTTATCAATGCATCATATTAGCAACAAATCATAACTATTAAGAATTTCGAGCAACAACAACAGAGAAGTTTCATATACATTGAACCTGAATGCAAAAATCAAGTGCAGTTGTAGACATTTTTGGAGTAGTTTTCTAAGCAAATTTCTATTTTTAGTTAAAATTTATTTAAACATTATCTAAAGCTTTAGATAAAGAATACTTTGAATGTAAATATTTTAAGAGATAAGATATTTTGTAAAGCACTCTATATATACCTTATTTTTGAATAAGAAATGGTTGATACCAGGAGCATGTTTTTGTAATATTGTTGTAATACTTTCAACTTGGATAGAATCAAAGGCTTCTGGTTTTCATTCATGACAATAATTGTGTACTTGTGAGTTCTTCTTGTAATTTCATAGGTTGTTTATGCACATATTTGGAAATAGTATAGGACATTGGGAAGGGCTAGGTTGAGTATCAATATCCTTGATGTCCCTATGCAAATTTATGTTCACAAATTAGTTAGAAATTGAACAATCTGTTTAATTTACTGACCATAAATCTTTAGATTGTTGTTTTTATGTTGTAATTTGGTATATTTTTGTTGAATACAAAGGTTAATATATATGTATATGCTATTATTAGATGATTAAATGTTTAGGGAGAATGTTTAGCCTTATAAATTTCTCTCAAATCCTCTTTGAATTCCTCTCATTGATACTTTGGCACAGTTCTTTAGCTAAGGACTGTCTACAAAGATACAACATGGGGGATCAAGAAAACAAATTGAGAAGCAAAAACATAAGCAACATTGGATTGAGAAGCGGATGTTGTAAGAATAGATGTTGTAACAACAAATGCTATAAGAACATGTCAATGTTAAATTTGTAACAGCTGATGTTGTAACACTCATTACAATTGAAAATGTTGAAACTGTTGTAAAAGTCGATGCTATAACAACTGCTACTATTGAAACCACTGAAACAATCATCATTACAATGGATGTTGTAAAAACAGATGTCGTAACAACAAATTTTGTAATAGTAGATGTTGCAACAATATAGGGGGTAGAAATTCATTTCATCTTGCTTGCCAAAGCTTGAAAGTGGGAAGCCAAAGAGGTGTTTCTGCCACCCAACACTACACCATCATTTGGGGGTCAAGAAAACGAATTGAGAAGCACAAAAATAGGTAACAGTGGATTGAGAAGAAAATGTTATAACAATGGATGGTGTAACAACAGATGTTGTAACAATAGATGCCATAACAACTGTGAACGTTAAATATGCTGAAAATGTTGTAACATCCATTACTGTTGAAAATGTTGGAATTGTTATAAAAGTTGATGCTATAATGACTGCTACTGTTGAAACTACTGAAATGGTCACAATTACAGTGGATATTGTAACAATACATGTTGTAAAAATTGAGGGGGTGTATATTCATTTCATCTTGCTTGTCAAAGCTTGAAAGTGGACAGCCTAAGAGGTGTTTTAGCCACCCAACAATACACCAACACTTGGGGGATCAATGAAACAAATTTAGAAACACAAACATAAACAACAATGGATTGAGAAGTATATGTTGTAGCAACAGATGCAATAACAAAATCTCAACATTAAATCCGTTGAAAATGATATAATCGTTGATGTTGTAACACCCATTACTATTGAAAATGTTGTAAAAGTTGATGCTATAACAATTGCTACTATTGAAACCACTGAAATAGTGACCATTACAATGGATGTTGTAATAGAAAATGTTGTAACAATTGAGGGGATATAAAGCCATTTCATCATGCTTGTCAAAGCTTGAAAGTGGGCATCCAAAGTGGTGTTTTTTCCACCCAACACTACACCAACACTTGGGGGATCAAGAAAACAAATTGAGAAGCACAAACATAGGTAAAAACGGATTGAGAAGTAGATGTTGTAACAAAAATTGCCACAACAGATGTTGTAACAATGGATGTTGTAACAAAAAGCATGTTGAGCCTCAAATATGCCCATATTTCCATCGTATAATATCACAGTTCATAACTTAAATTCCTATATTTTTAACTTATTTCGTACCATAATTCCACAACTTGCCGCCAATACATATCCTACACTTCGTGGTTGATTATCATTAGTTCTCTTGAATTTTCTATGATTAGAGATGATTTTTTCATGATTTTCTAATGATGGTTTTGCCAAGTTCATTTACCACAGGGATTCATTGCCAAAATTCTTCATCATTCAATTAAACTAGTAACTACAGGTTAAGTATGGACTAAACTCTTGTAGGTGAAAATATAAACTTTGTACTCAAATGAAGAAGAATCTCGAGATTCTGATACTTGGATCTTATTCAAAATACCCTCATTCAGGTAACTTAGAAACTATTTGTCAAAATTCATCACCACGAAGAAGTTAGGGTTAGCACAATTCTTAAGAATAGAATCAGTGCCATAATTCTCTGTGTAAGTATAGAATTACTGAATGATTTTGCGTCTGAACGGTTTCGGGTCAGGCACGATTGGGCCAGTTAGTTGCATGTTCTAGAAGATTTTTTTTTGTCTTAACCTCGACCTGATTTTTCTACTATACATGGCTTCGATCTGATCCTTACTCCACTTAGCCAATTTGTTATAACCATCAGCTATACTCTTTAAATCCCGATGGTTTTGTAAAATGGGGGGGGGGGGGGGGGGGGAGGATATGAATCTAAGTGGTTTTTTTGTACAAGATTTTGAATATTGTACGGGAATTTGAATTCATAAGTAGACATTTGATGATGATCTATTTTCCATTTGAATCATGATCCTTAATATATTTTTGATTCAGCGTTTGAATTTTTTATGAGTATTATGATTTGTTTTGATTCCTAAGAACATTGCATTAATCTAGACTTGCTCTGGGAGTGGCAAGGGCCCACCACCACCTGGAAGCAAGTCCTACAATTGATATAGACTATAGGAAGAGTGTTTGCTAAAATTTGTAGATTTTTATTTCGTTTTGAAGGTGTTTCAAATTTCCTGTATTCTGTACCTAAGCTTTTACTCTATTTCGTGAATCTGAACAAAATGTTATGTATCTTGTTTTTAAACCATTTAAAACCAGCAATGATTATGTTTATCGATGACTTTCGATGCATGAGTGGTTTCTTTGATATGCTTTCATAATTCAGAACATTTAAAGGAGTGTTTCAATTCGAAAAGATACATAGTACCATGTTATAAGTTCAGAAATGAAATTGATTTTATGCCCTGTACATTTTCCATTTGATATCGGATTCTATAAAATCATGCTTGTATGAAGAATGATTTGGAGTAGTGAAACAAGATATTGGTTTCCGATTGAGATTGCAACTTAATTCTTAAGTTTACTATGATCATAACGAGATTGGATTGAAAACTGTAAGTGAATGCTTTTCCTTAGGAATGATTTTTTGAGTTTATTTTCAGCAGTTTTAAATTAGAAATAAACTTTAATCTTTGATCTTTAAATCTGAGTGTTTTAATTTAGGTAGAATAAAAATATTAATTTGAAACTGTCATTTAATCTCTTTTGAATCCTTGTAGAATTGAAGATGTGAGCTAGATAAGATCAAGAAATTAGTTGAATTCATGTTGGTTTGTTTTATGCACATGTGGATTAGATTCATTCTTGTTTGGTTGTTTATTTTCCGTAGTTTAGAATTGCTTGGATTATAATTGATTTTTTTCTGGATTGAGATTAGCGTAAGCTTGATATTGTTTTGAATAGTAATTAGTTTTGTGTGATTTAAGATTTCTATTACTTAGATTAAATAAATCTTATTTCTTGGATTGCAATTAAGTTTTACTTGCATTGAAATTAAGTTTTGATTGAAATTAAGACTTACTTTACTTAGATTGAGATTAAAATTGTTCAATGATTTGTATTTTGTACTTAATTCAGGAATATAAATTTCATACTTAATTTAGGAATCAATTTTAGATTTCATGATGTAATTTAGGTTAGATGCTCTAATCCTGCATTACCTTTTCTTGTACCTCGAAGCTTACGAGCCCCAGATTGATAATTTAATGTTGGAATTATAACACATATAATTTCCCCAACAAATGCATTTCATCTTACTTGTAAAATATTGAAAGTGGGCAACCAAAGAGGTGTTTCTTAGTAATTTTCCATTGTGTTATTCTTCTTCCGAGATACCTTAATGAACTACTATGTAGTCTATGCATCTTATTTCCTTTCATTTCATGCTCTTTGTTGCAGATCTAATGCATAGGATTTTGTTTAGCCCTATGTTTTAAACCTCAAATTTCTTTATGTTCTTCTCTCCATACTACAACATCAATTTTAAAGATTGTAATCACAGATATGTACACCAATTGAATTTATTCATTAATTTCTCCAAAAACTAGTTCACATTGCAACTAAAGGTTTTTCGTCACCTGCCCCACTTCTCTAATTGTTTTAGGATTAATAAGGATTTGACAGAGCTGGAATAGTGAGCATAGTTATGTTATAAACTAGATTGTAGGAAGAAATATGTTTTAAAAAATCACCAAGTTGTGTGCTAACAATACTCCCCATAGAACTAGAAAGGGAAGTTCCATATTGAGTTTCAGATCCTTTCTTTCAAACCAGACCTTCAAAGTTCAAACAAACTCCAACAAAAGCCTACATCTTAAGTGTTCCTATTCTAATAGTCATGTCCCTACATATCTGCTTAATTCGTTCAATATATATATATCATTACAAAACAAATGTTTTAGACCTAAATTCACCCTTCATCCTACCATATGGAAAATAATTTCTAAGACAAGTGCTAAGACTTAAGATCATCCCTAGTGTTGGCATTAATCTTCATTTCTTCTCTAGGGTTTACCTCACAAACTCTAGGTCCTCCTCTATTGCATCACACAAGCACTAAGAACTCTCCATGACAATTATATAGATGGAATAAAAAGTACAATGTAGACAAATACATTCTCTTCCCTCTATATAGAGGAGGTGAAGGAGGCCAACATTGGTAAAGTAGAATAATTACACAGGAATTTAATTTAATGCACAAGATAAGGTCTCCAAGTGAAGTGCTCTGGTATATATGTCAAGAGACCAATCCTCAGGTGGTGTACTCTCTAAGCATGTTTTGTAAGTGTCAGGTGCTTTTCATCTAATGCTTCTTTCTTTCCAAGGCAATCATCCCATGCTATTAAACACAGGTATCTTGAGTCCATAATTAATCCCATGCAATGGGCTCTCAACCCAAGCATCTATAATCAATCCCATGTAATCTATTTTGTTGTTTATGGGTTATGTATTACATGATCTTGCATCCCTCCTTTGGCCTAGGGTATTTGGAAAAAGAATTGATAAAGCTATGATTGGATATTGATTTCTAAGGACTTGATCATAGTGAAAGGTTGGTGATTTATAAGGGTACTGTGACTGATTGGAGCACAAAATAACTCAAGCTACACATAAATAAAAAAAAACTCAACACAAGAAATGAAAATTGACATATTAACATAATGATATCCAACTAAGTTATTGAAATTCAACTAAGGATACCTTATTCTCCATCCAAATAACAAAATCATACCAATTTTTGTCTTGTATCATATCAAATTCCAATTGTGATGGATAATGGCCATATTGTTGCTCTTGTAAAAACATGCCAAATGGGCAAGTTCTAGTAATTAATACCCAATAATTTAATTTTCATGTACTTCTATATATATATCTATATATATATATAATATTATGATATATAATATATATATTATAATATTTATATAACTTACATATTTTCATGTTAAGGCTTCTAAACTTGTTTGGCCACTATGATGTGTGGCACAATATTTGGAAAGCTTGGCCTTCGAGGCCTTGTCTTGAAACATACACTAATTCAATTTAATTATGCACCAGTAAAAAATAAAAATCATTTAATGAATTTGACATAATCTTAGGACCAAATTTAAATACTTGTATGCTCTCCTCTCCAAACTTCCTCCATGCATCTGCTCTATTATATACTTTACAATCCCTTTCCATACTTTCACGCTTACATCAATTGGCCTTCTTTTCACGCTTAGCTCAAGAGGAATTTGTTTTATCTTTTTCATTTGGTTGCAATGAAATCTCTTGCATTTTTGAGTCATTTTTTTTTATTTGCTTTACTAACCAATCTGTCCCAAATTCAGTCTACGTGTCATGGATGAGTCCCTTTTGAAGGTGCATCAATGTCTTTGATAATGGAAGATGTAGATTCACTTTGAAGCATTGAAGGTATGATTCCTTCAACCTAATATTGAACACTTTCTCGACATTTTTCATTCTGATATCCCCAGAGACAACATCATATTCTACCTTGGTTTCTTATGTACCAATGCAAGATGCAGAAGTCCCTGTACTAGTGGTGGAAGAAATTTGTGTCCCAGGAGTGGGTGGGACATTGGACATCTTTGTTTCGTGTTCCACATTCTTAGAGGTTAATGTGATTGATTTTTTCTTAGATATTTTTCTCAATCTAGGAGTTGATGGGGAATCAATCGATTCCCTTTAACATGGTTGCGTTGGTTGTCTATTTCAGTGCCTTTAGTATGTTCTTCCACATATTTGGGAGTCATGGACAAGTCCATACCCTCTAGTTTACAAGCTACTTCTACCCCTAATATAGAAGCCATTTCCTATTTCAATTTCTCACTGTCATGTCCCTATATATGTACAATAATTTTTTTAGTTTAAAATTAGAAATAAAAAAACAAACCCTAATTTCTTCTTTTATAATTTTGAAACTAAAAACTAAAAAAGAAAATTCAAACAAGCAATGGAAACATGTCCAAATCTATAAATTAAGTATGAAATACCTCATTCTTGCAAGAATCATATCCCTTTGCTCATTTCCCTATGATGTTGCTTGACATTTTTTAATGCCTTAGGGTTAATTTTCT
Organism: Pinus taeda; assembly: GCA_000404065.3. Lineage (NCBI taxonomy): Eukaryota > Viridiplantae > Streptophyta > Pinopsida > Pinales > Pinaceae > Pinus > Pinus taeda. Next base: position 76,491 of record APFE030830330.1, on the reverse strand, counting down.
CCTCCATATAATATCCCTGGTGAAAATTCCATGAAATAAAAGTTAATAAAGGAAAACATAATAACCATGGTTGATGAGACACTTATTCCGAGTTGAATGTTGGGCAAAACATCCTAGTGGGTGTTCATTTGGTTTATTACGGCTAAGGAAATTGGCAAAGGCAAAATGACATTTTTGGCACATTTATTTATGAAAATAATGGAAATTAGGAGAAAAGTAAGTTAAAAGGTCAAAGGTTTCATGTGAGGAGGAAAATGAAGGAAAATAATGGAAAATGAAGAAAATAGAGGCCTAATTGATAAAAAGGCTTCTGAGGATCAATTGGTAACTTTTGTCAATTTAGTTATGGTGCTCTCTCACTCACTCTTGGACACTTAGAGTTTTCTTGGAGCACTTTGGCATTGGATCAATAAATGCAAAGAAGGAAAGAGGAAGGAAGGAGAAAGCACGGAAGAGCAGGATCAAGAAACTACAAAAGTATTCTTTGCAGGTATCGATTTGCATGTGTGTTTTCCTTGTTGGATTTGGCATGCATGGTATTGCATGCGGTTCTTTTGATATTATGGCATGGGTTTTTCCAAGTGTGGTAGTGTTTTCAGCCTAGCCTTGCAATTTCCAGATAGCCATGGTGTGATGGGGTTCTCATGTTTTGGTTGAGCAGGATTGTCAGATGGATTTGAAGTTGAGTGAGGTGGATCTCCTAATGATAGAACACATGGCCTAGTAACCCCTGAACCGGATTGTGGGTTGCGGTAAAGTAAAACTTTGTGTTTCCTTGGTAGTCCTAGGAATCCTTGCCGGTGTGGCGGAATATACGGTAAATCCAAGAGGTGGATTTCTCTCCGTTGGGCCTAGTAATCCTGGGTTGGGATATGTGGTAAATCTTGGAGAGCGGGTCTCGATTTATGGCCTAATGATCTAGTGTGGATTGCGATAAAGCCTGAGAGACTAGTAGATGGGAAAATTCCTCACGGTGTAGGTGGAGAAATCCGATGGCATCCATGCCTGTTTTGGCCTAGTGATCTGGTGGAGATCATGGTAAAGGCTATTATTACATGTTCATTGTATTGGCCTAGTGATCCGGTATGGATTACGATAAATCCTGGTTTCTACGGGTGAGGTGGTTTAACCTTGGGATGCCTTGGTTGGTTCTTTTGGTTTGAGTCCCACATTCATGCTTGGAATATGCCACGAGGGTGAATGGATGAAGAGAGATTTGGCTCAGCCATTCTATGGTCAAGTGGAATGTGGTAGTTCCATCCTGAGTTTATATTTTCATCAATATGAGGTTATTTATCCTTGTATTCATATGAGTATTATATTGCTTATTATGTGGTTAATATGGTTGTGATTTCATTGGTATTTATATTTCTATTATGTTGGTTATGTATATGTTTTATGATAATGGCTATGTATGACTCTCATTATGTTTTTACTTGTAAATGAATGAACAATGTATCTATGACCTAATAAATGATAATGCAGCAAATGATATAAGGGAAAAATGCTTCTTAGCGATTCTCAGAGAAGTATGAAACCCCTATGCTTAAATATGTTGTTTACACCTGTAAATTACATATTCGTGATATGTTTGATGAAATGCCTGTCATGGCTACTAGGGGTCCAGTTAAGGGCTTGTTCAAGTATTTTCATTTTGCATTATCATTTCCTTGTTATCTTTTTGTTCTAAAGGTGTCATTCAATTATGGGCAGTGACCTGGGATTTAGGCCTCAAAAAGTGGCTCAAATCCTGGGGATGCTGGCAAAAAACTGAGCAAAATAGTCCTTGGACATTGGTATGCCTTGTCATGAGAGCGTCTAGAGCTTCCTCGATGCAATCAGGTCCATATGATGGGATCATTTGGTGCTCAAGTGGTATAAAACCTTAGTCAGACCCAAGGGTTGGTTACAAGAAAGGTTGGGATGGTTCTTAGGAGTTATGTTGATGATGTGGAAGGTTTGTATGATGTGTTTCCGTCAATTCCATTTCCTTAAGGTCACTTAGGAGGTTGAATCCAATCACAGTAGCCTCTCATCACATGTTTACCCCGATTGTCTGGTTACTTGGGTAGATGTGGGAGGAGGGTGTTACACTCCAGGTTGTGGAAAATCCCTTCCCTTTGCTCCTTACGTTTTTCTCCCTTCCCTCTAACTGTTTTAAACAACATTAGTGTTTGATTTTCGTCTCTGGTAGGGGGTGAATGAGATGCACAAATTTATTTCATGACTGCTAAAGGCTGAATCACACCCACAAATATTTTTTTTGATTGAAATCCACAATAGGGGAAGAGAGGTTCATCAATATCTCTTCCCACTATCAACAAAGATCCAATCAATTAGTTATTTGCTTTCATAGCCTCAACGCATTGCTCCAACCATGGTCTGCTCCAATTTCGTGAAGAACTTCAAAGCTCCCTCGATTTGCAATTTCTAAGTATGAGAATGGAAATATAGTGAATATATTACATTTTTTTGGTTGAATAGTTGGGATACATGATATTTTTATCCATTATGAGCGTGAATTATAGATTGGCAGTTTTTTTTTTATTTGATCTGATTTGTATTCATTTTCATCTTTACACTTTGCAATGTAAATGTGGGATGCTTCCATGTTATTGTCAATTTTTATTAGGTTTGAATACCAATATTGGATGTGCAATGTGCATAGGCACATGGGATAGGCTAAAACGTTGGTTGATGTAAAGCCCTACAAATGGTGTTTTAAACTTGCAATGAAGGGTGTTTTATGTCATATTATCCTAGCCAAGTAATGAATTTGGTGTGATTTCAAACTTTCTGATTTTATTTTAACAACCAATGACTCATAATGTAACAATCCACTAAGTATAGTCACATACACACATTTTTAGCTTTAAAGGTTGTGTTGCGTAGTGATTATGTATACATGTGACACAACATTTTCGATCCCACCACTCACTCTTTACTCCTTTATAGGGTGGATGGTGGCGCTGAAAATACATCTCATCCACAAGTTAACTTATAGTAATTGTTATATTATAGATTGAGTTCATTTAGAAGACTTACAAATCAAAATTTGAAAATAGTATATTCTATAACATATAGAGTGAAAGGATTTTTTTTAAATATACAAAAATACAGATATTTGGCAGTTTAAAATTATGGATGAAGGGTTTGAATTAAGTTAAATGAAAATATGAAAAAAAAGAAGAAAAATTAGTCCATTAGTTTTCATAATCCTCATCTAAAATTTATAAGAGTTCTATCATGTCACCATATTGGGAGTAGAAGTTAATGGATGTTGTTAATATTTCAGAAGGAGATTGGATAAACTACATATCATGAGTGTTCAACTAGCAAAAGAAAAAAAACATATGTACATCGGCATGGAACTAAAATTTTTAAATCACAAAGAACACAGTGGGTGGAAGAGGATATGAAAATGGATAAATCAGACACAACAAATAATTTCACTAAAGAAGAGGTTGTTCAATACAATAGCACATGTGATGGGATTTGTTAAGAAATATTTTATTATATTTCTTTGAAATTGATACATTTATGACTTATCCAATTCTTTCCAAACATTGAATAATGGTTGCGTTTTTCGATAGGTAGAATATAATAATGAAAGAACAACTAATAATACCCAAGATGATCTAACTGGGCTATTAATATTTGGACTAGATTATCCAAACCATCCTTTAAACAATACCAGGGCGAAAAGAGCATAATCAAAGAGAACTCTACCACCTGAGAAATTTGAACATCTGATGAGATTCGCATAAAATGATGACATGTTACCTACCAGCCTTAATGATGATGATCATGACTGTGAAAATGAAGTGAATGAAGAAGGATTGAATGAAATGATTATAGGTTTCCTTGGGGATGGAAACAATGATGACAATAATCATTATATGGTTGACAATAACGATGACAACAGGGGTAATTACCACCAATGTAATGTTGATGATAACACCCTACTGAAAGACTCCATCAGGCAAGCAACAAAGACACCCTTGTTCAAATCAGGTGTAAGTAAAACCTCAAAACTAGCATGCACATTAATATTATTAGAAATCAAGTTACTATTTGGTTGGTCAGAAAAAGGATTCACCACCCTACTAAAGTGAGCTAAAATTTATTTCTTACAATGCGTTGTTAATTGGTGTACATAATTCATAAACATTCATGAGTTTGTTTATATTTTTTTAAGGGGAGTTTAAAACCATATATTTTATATCAATAGTCATAATATAGATTAACATATCAAACATATTTATCTTAAGTCAAACATTCAATTGATCTAATATTTGGAAATCTTACAGGGCACTAAAAATGAAAATATTTCTTGAAGAGAATGTGTTGCCATCAACTTGCAGACAAGCACATCAGTTGTTGGTTGAGTTGGGGATGAAATATAAGAAAATTCTTTCATGTAAAAATGATTGCATTTTATACAGAGATGAATATTAAGACAAGGTAGAATGCCATTTATGAAAAGAGAAGAGATATCGTACAAATTTACAAGGTCCTACAGTTCCAAAGAAGGTTTTATGTCACATGCCAATTATGCCTAGACTTCAATGAATGTTTCATTGCAAGCCACTTGCACAATTGATGGTCTAGAATGAAAATAATAGGAGTAATGATGGATTCGTGCAAATTTCATCTGACTCCGAAGAATTGAAATACATAGAGGAAAAATGGCCAAAAAAATTCAAAGATGAAGCTCGTAGTATCAGGTTTGGCCTTGCAATTGATGGAGTGTGATCATTCTCTTTCATGAGCCCAAATTATAGTGTTTGGTCAATCAGATTGATAGTATAAAATATTCCCCCATGGATGAGTGTTAGAAAAGAGCACCTTATGATGACTCTCATTATTCTAGAAAAACATCAAGTTAAAAACATGGATGTTTATCTTGCGCCTTTTATTGATGAGATGTGCTATGTTGGGATATTCATGATTTCCCAGGAATTGGCTTTTGTTCCAGTAAGATAATTTTTTTTTTCCTATTTACACTCATAATTTATTGTCATCCCAACTTTCATACTTAGTTTTATACTATTATTTTTATGTTATTAACCTAATTGAATTGCAGTGCTTCAAACAAAGGGGATATTTGTATGTCCAAGATGTGCAGAACAATTTCAAGGGAAATATTCTAAATATATTCATAAATTTATTTATGAAAACAGTATGGTTTTTGTACCACCATATCATAGGTTTAGAAACCACCATAAGAATCAATTTGATGGAAAAGTTTAAAATAGAGGCCCTCCCGTGATTATGGGTCCAACTGATTGGCTTAAGAAGTATGAAGATGCATAATTGAAAGCTTGGAAAGACTTTTTTGATGGGGGTGACACTATTGAAGAACTAGAACGAGTTGTAATTAAGATTCCAAAAGGGATGAAAAGGAAATCCATATTTTATGAGCTCACATATTGGAAGGATCTATTAATATCTCACCTATTAGATCCCATTCACATCTTCAAAAATGTCTTATATTCATTTTTTCACCATATAGATGGCACGGAGAAGGACACCTTGTCTTCGAGGAGAGATATTTCTCTTTCACATACCAAATTTGATAGAAAATATTTGTGGTCAAGTAGGGGAAATGAAAAATATGCAGAAGCTCCATGGATTTTGAAAAAGAAAGAGCTAGACCAACAAAAAAATGTCATACGTTCAATACACCTATTGGCTATGGGTCATCATTAAATAAAGATTTTACAGTTGATGGACATATCACATGATTCAAAACACATGTTTTTCATAATTTTATGAAGGTATTATATATCATCATATAACATTTATTGGTAAAATTGATTAGGCACTAAATATATTATGATATTCTATTGTGTGAAAAAAATAACTAATGATGATGTTTGATAAATGTGTTTGGAAACATTTCATGCCATTGGAAATTAGGGGGGATCCATGTCTTACTGTTAACTTGAGGAACGCCATAAGTTGATTCACAACATTTGCTAGGTATGTGGTATGGAACGTTCATGAGTGAGAGACATAAAGATATTGTATTGCATTTTAATTTTTTCCTAAAGGTTCATACTAGTTTAGTATTCTTATATTAGGTGGGTGACATCCAAGGAGACCCACAAATGTGAAGTGCCAAATGGAAGAAGGAAATTATAGAAATTGTATGGTTATTTGAGAAGGAGATCCCTACGAGTTTCATGGACCTACAAGTCCATTTACGTATACACTTAGTCGATGAAATTGAATTGGTGGGTGTCGTATCATCGAGGTGGATGTTTTTCTTTGAGAGGTATATGAAAATTCTAAAAAGATATGTTTGACAAAAGGCATATCTAGAGGGTTGCATGGTTGAAGGGTATGTATTGAATGAAGCATTTTTCTTGCTATGTGAATTCCTTGGAAAGGACTTCGAAGATGGGCCATGCTTCTGGGATGAAGAATGAACATTAGATATTATTGATGGAGAAAAACCACAATCTAATGGTGTTCAAGTAGAAATTAGTAAGTAACTCATGATCATTTTGGTTGATTTTATTGTGATCGTTAATTTATTAGTCAAATTAACAACATGCCCTCTAGAGTTTCAAATAAGTATGTTGACATGTAATATGTGTAGACAAAAGTGTTATACTTGACAAGTTCATTTTGTACCACATGGACTTTATGAAGAAATTGATTGATTTGTATGATAAAAAGAGAGAAGTGTTAGAAGCAAGGAGACAATTTAAGAGATCGAAACCAAGGAATACCCCATTTCCTATTTATTTGCAAGAGGAATGGGGCAAAGATTTCACACTAGAATGGGTCACTGAACAAATTCAAAATCAAATAGAAGATGCAGGTATAGATTCAAAAATTATAGAATATGAAATCAGCATGTCTAAAGGATGTGAAAGAAAGGTACAGTTGGAATTTTACAAATGTTGTTTCCTTAGAGTTTTGACACTAGTAACTATTTTAATATTTGTTAGTGTATTTGTTTTAACCGAAATAAATGGGATTTCATAGGCAAGGAAATATCTACCAATGTGGGCATATGGTCAACATTATCATGTAGAATGTGCATATGTAAAGAGACAATCCTTTGATTTTCGCATCATGGTTGACTTCAAGCAATTCAATCGATTAAGCTCAAAAGATAAAGAATATTATTGAAGGGAATCTGCAATATTTTGGAAAAATACAAGAAATTATTGAGTTGGATTACCAATATTTTAAATGTTTTATTTTTAATTGTAGATGGTATGAAGCATCTGAGAGGACACGAAGACAGATAACCATAATGGATTGTTTTCTAGAGATTCCTCAAAGTTCCTACCAGAGGATAAGGAGCATTATGTTCTACCAATTCATTGTGAGCAAGTATTTCTTTAACTCAAAGAAGAATGAGTAGTGATCAATAATATATTAATACATTGTTTATTGCGAATATATAAGTGTTTATTAATCAATAAAATTGTTATAACATATGTCTAATATATGTATATACTCATTCATGTGCAGGTATTTTTCTATGAAGATATTTTGGACCTGAAATGGATATTTTTCATACATTATGATCCAAGATTAAGGCATGTATTTGATGATGCATTAGTGGAATTGAGAAAAACAATTATGGCCAACAAAATGAGAGAGGGGGATTAGAGAACATCGAATAAATTGACATCCATAATGAAAAGGACGACGAAAGTCTCTTTCAAAGGAAGGCCTATCAGCCTAATAAGAGCACCTACTCTATTACATGTTTTTTTTGTGAGAAACCACTCACAGGGAGAACCAAATCCCTTTTATTGTTTCCTAGCACCCACTATCAGGAAGCACCAACTCCCTCCTTTTGTAGACACCTGTATAGCTTACCAGAAGCACCATGTGAAGCACCAACTTCATGTATTTGTTGCAAACACCAAATAGAAGCTCCTTGGATTTATGAAAGCACCAACCCCCAAGCCTTCTCAAGCACCCACTAGATATGGAAGCACCAACTTCCTGTATGCAGGCTCCAACCCACACTCAAATAGGAACTCAATGTTCACTATCATTGGTAACTAATCTGCCTGATATCAGCTCTATTCTCTTCAACCCTTGGCCCACACAACACTCTCACTTGGCTCACTCTACAACAACCTACTGTCACAATCACAACATCATACTTCTCTCAGCCCTCTATCCATTACACACAGCATCACACTCTTCTCGACCTTTTTCTTCTGTACATGCACCTTCAACCTTTCTCACAACAACATTGGCTCTCTCTTGGGGTCTCTATCTTCTACTTAGGAACTCTTAGTGTTTCACAATAGAACAGGCTCACTTGGCCTCACACACAGTAGTGCACACTCACTCACTGAGCTCTCCACACAAATCATCTCTACGCAATGTTGCTTTCCCCAGTTTTCTCAATTGTGCTAATGTGTTTTGTTCCCTTTTTGTACTCTATTTGATGCTAGCTCTGCTACTCAACACTCTGTCATTTACTCTACATGAGTGTACCTCTGCATGACTTCTCCATCCCATTGTTGCATCTAACCTGACCATTGTTGCCTCATTAGCCAATAATTATGGGCATCTAAGTACTTCTCCATAATGAGAAATAAATCCTCAGTCCACCTGTACACTCAATGAGGTTCCACATGCTTATTAATTTCCCATAGATCTTGATAGATACTTCAGGATTTCTTGTCTCAATTCACTTAATTCAATAAGGCATGTCTCGGCTCATGACAAGACCAACACTTCATCCTGTGCACGGGACAGTACAACACACGGTACGGGGAAAGTACAAGGAGCAGAAGGAGTTTGATTGAATCAAAGGGAGAAGACAAAGTATGTAACCAACAGACTTAGTTGCGTGGAAGCTGTTGGAGAGATAGAAATTGAGATTGAGATTGAGATTGAGATTGATTGGATTGACAACATCTTCAGAGCAGGGTGGTGAAGAAATGAAAGAGGTGCAATGACCCTTACAACCCTACCAGGCATTACATGCAACCATGATCTTCTCTGGCTTGACCCAGCGATCACTGCAGATGCCATTACTCTTGTGACACCAACTCCTCTGAGCTAATTTACTCTTTAGTTGTCGACTCATTCATTCTACAGTATCTTTGTGCTGTCATTTTAGATATTTTGCTCCACAATGCAATTTCGGAGGCCAAACATTTTGTAACCCTTATTATTTTGATGTTACAAAATCGCACTATTCTGATTCCTTTAGGTCCTTCTTGGTTAGCCACTTTTAGCTTTACACACCATAGGACTAGGTGTTGTGACCGATAACTTCATTCTCCTCTATACAGTAGTATTGGGGCTCCCCCTATAGTAACTTTTATTAAAAAGTTGTTACGAGGTCTCGTGGTTATGAGCTCCTTTTTCTTGGCCCTTTCTTGTTTTACACCATGGAACATGGAGATGTGACTAGCAGCTTAGCGCTAGGGTGCTAAGTCCTTCAGATAATACTAGGGGACTATATTCCTTTGTTGACTTCTCTTGCCCTTGGTTCTTTTGGATTTCTACGTCTAGACGCTAACATACATCAAAGCCTCTTTCATCGGAACTTTTTCATAAAGCATTTGCTACAAAATTATGAAACTCCAAGCTCCGAAATTCTTCATAACACTTAGGTGCTAACCCCGCTCTTTGCCCTTGGTCCTTTGGGTTTCCCATGACCAAGCACCACCACATATGAGCTCCCTGTATGGGGACTTTCTTCATAATTCAATTTTGAAGGAGTTCTAAAATTTTGACCTCTGAAATACTTCATAGCGCTTAGGTGCTAGACCTGCTCCATGCCCTCAGTTCTGTAAATTCCACAACTAAGTGCCACATGAAATTGGAGCCCCTAGTATTAGAACTTTTCTTCAAATGAAATTATGAGGGAGTTACGAAAACTCCAATCTCTAAAGTTCCTACCTCCGAGATGACGTCGAGTTGATGTCATCAGTTCCACGTGGCATGTCCTTAGTGGTGACATGTGTCACTCAAATTTTCCCCATTAGGCCACCAAAAATGCCAAATCAAACTGCCACATGTCCATCGTACAACCACGTCATTATGACATCATCTACCATGTCTACTCCTCAGGGCCAATCACCTGTTGCCATGTGTCCAATTGGAGGAGAGAGAAAGGGTCAATCGGTTCTTGGTTTCTCAAAAATTTCCTTCGTATTTCCTCTTCTCTGCATCCCTCAACACTTTCAAAGAATTGCATTCATAAGAACTTACAAGGTTCCTAAAACCTAAAGTTCTGAACCTCTAAGGTTCTCCTTGCTCCCCGATATTTCGTTGCTCTGAGGTTCTAATATGACCTAATCTGATATTCTGCCTTTCGAGGTTCCTAGGCTCCGACCTTCGACATGTTTCCTACTCCATCCTTTCGATATCAAGTTTCGAGCATCAGCTCTCGAAACTCCATCCCTTCCGAATTCTAACCTCCTGAGGTCCTGATATGCCAACCTGCTCCGATATTTCGACCTGATTAGGACTAACTTCACCAGGAAGTAACTTTTGATCCTAATGGCCATTCATGGACTTCCACATATTGTTGGAAATCTATTTCAGATAAATTTCCAGTGGATAAGGTCTGATGTAATCTTTGAGCCCATATGTTATCTGAAAAATGGCTGCAAACTCTCTGTCATTCTTTCTACCTTGGCTCTTCTTCTTGTGCCTGGAATCCTAGACTCTCATCCACCATAGTCATCATTTTATGGCTTCTCCAATAAGCCTGCTACTATGATGATTCTCTACAACGCACTTTAGGAACCATGGGACTCCCCTCGAGCTTAACACTTAAGCACATCAAGCTAGCCCAATTACCATCACAGCTAGGCTAGGGAACATCAAAGCTAAAATATGTTGCCACAAACATCCATGTTATCTGGTTGACATCAATGCAAACACACTTGCCAACAATTAGACAATGCCAACTGCCCAACCCATCTCCCAACATGATTGTTGACACCAATGGCAACACAGTTGCAGCCGTTAGCCATCCAAGAAATGCCAATTATCCAACAAAATTCATTATTTTTATATTATTTTCATTTTAATGTTATTCGACCCACTATTACATTTATTTATCGATCCAAGTAGGCTTTAATTTTTACAATACTATCACACAAATTCTATGGTAAGGTAGATGATGATTAGTATTAAATAATCCCAACCCAAATTCATTGCACACACACTCTCAGTAATCAACAGTGTTGTTACACACTCTACACGGATTCAATGCGAAGAAATATTGCAATATAAGATAATTTTTCATTCAACCACTCTATTGTAGTACTCAACAACCCCCCATTGTGATTAGACTTAGAAAAATAAATAATGGGTACCCTTTAAATTTTTAGAAAAAAATTCCTTTTTGTTTTAATAAAATAAGGTACTTTTTTTTTTTATAGCAAAGCTTAGTATTTTTGTTAGACTTAAAGGCCTTTTTATAGTTTCCTAGGAAATAATATTACATAAAGCCATAATGAATAGAATTTAAGTTTAAAACTCCAATCAACAAACCACGATAACCGTATTTCCCATATAAAGCCTTTCAATAGCATTTCAAAGTTTCTAGCGGGTTTTTGAGTAAATAAACAGAAATATTATAAAAATTGGATCCCACTAAACCAAGCGTGAAGCATTATCGGGTTATCAACATTTGTGATTTCAAATAAAATACTATAACAAAATTTTGATCTTTGATATAGCATTCAATCAAGTCCCAACTCCCTTATATCGCCCATCCCACATTCCGCAATTGTGATTGATCACATGACTTTCGATTTCAGAGTTCACATATCGCAAGGTTCTAGCCATATCATCCGATAACAAAACGCCAATAGAATTTTTCTGATAGCAATCGTCGATATAATGACATGTGGTAAAGCGCCACGTGAACAAAAATTTGATAATTAATGTCCACTTGTTGGCTTGATGGGCCCTGACCCAGGTTCAACGTTAGTCAGCCAAGCAAATCCCTACACTACTGTCCCTTTCGGCATCATCCGGTGGAGTGTAGATGGAAGTTTCACCCAAAGCAGTATGGGGGGATGTAGGAACCAAGTTTCCACACCCTGAGATGGTCGTGATGTCTATCTATACTTCCTAATCCTGCCTTCGTGCAGATAGATAAGCTTTTAGGGCTTATCGATGTTCATTCTCTTCTGTACTTCAATACCTCTGCAAAGGTACCCAACTAATCTTTGTGCAGACCTAACCCAAGGTCTAGGCACTTACGTGCCTATGTGGCTACATTATTGTATAAGTTCCCAAGTTATCTTAAGTGTTACCTACTCTACCATGTATTTACAGTTATCTTCATGTAATCCTATATTCTTTTTCCTATTCAATTAACAGATATAATCGAATACATTCGTGCATTAAATAAGCATTATAATGTAAACCCAGATTGTATCATAATATAATCAGATGCATTAAAAAGAGACAAAATACAAAATGATTTGCAGAATACTTCTCTTTATTGATATCTCAAGTTCAGCACAGACTCTATCCACCCTGTGCACACAGTTGCAGAGGTCCGTGCACTCAGTTGCAGACTTCCACCCCAGGCCTCTGCACACTCAGCTCCAGAGCCTCTACCTATGCTAAGACCCGAGAACACTTAGAACTTCTTACCCAAAACACTTCTTCTACTCCTATCTCCCCCTTAGACTCTTCTAAGACTCCCTTTTTATATAATCCCATGGTCTGCAGATCATGGGTAGATCTTTACAACCAACATGAGACTTTACAACATAAGGGTGGACAACCCTTTGACATCTTCACACTTTGCGACCACAAAATGCAGAGACTTTACATATTTATTATAAAATTTGGGCCTTCTACCCCAAAACATGGGCTTTTAGCCTCAAAACTGCCCCTTGGGGGAACCCGTTCCTAACAGGCCCCCAACACAAACATGGTGACTCGCCCTCAAGTCACTCTACAGGCACGAAGACCCCCTAGCTCGACCTGTATGAATGCTACCTCGGTGGTGCACTACACGGCCGCATGCTTTATTTCCTTGACCAACTGTTCCATTTTTGGCCCTGCACTGTCAGCCTGAAGCTTCTGCTAAGTCTCCTGTAGACTAGCTAGCTTACCTTCAATGGAGGTCGTGATCAAGTAGGCATCGTCCAACCAAGGCTTCAAGCGAGCCGTCAACACTGCCTCTTTGTGTTTAGCTGCATCTACCTACTCATTCAATGCCTTGGCCTCCTATAGCTTCATGAGTCTTTGTGTGAGGGCAACAGTACGCATTGTCCCTTTTACCTCATCGTAGTGTTGTTGCAACTCTTGCACCTCTATTTCTAGCCTCTACACAGTAGGGTCTTCTTGTAGGCTGGTTGGTACTTTGAACAAATATTCGAAAAGAATTGTGCAATCTGCCACTACACTTTCTACTACCACTATTGCCTCTGTTATAACAGTCGCGCACCGCTCCTTGAATTTCAGCGGAGTCGAAGGTTGGGCCCTTAACTGCAATTCTGCAATTTGGAGGTTCAACTCCAGCTGAGCCTTTTCCAATTTTGTGTGGGCATCACACACCACCATAGCGAGTTTGCGAACATGCACATCTACCGGCTCATCTGCAGGAATGACCAACTCTGGGACCATTTGGCTGTACACCCATTTGAGTATTGTTGATCCTATGCTTGCTAATCACATGAAAAGCGCACTGTTCATGGGCCCTCAGTTCTGTGATCACCCCATCTTGTAGCAGGTGGAGTGCCTCCTTATGAAGCACTGCCAAGTTTAGCCCTACTCCCTTGAGTGTGCTGACAGTGGGCCTGTCAGCTTCGGTCTCTGTCATCAGTGCTCCATCTAGCAGCACTATGGCTCGGGAGTCCTTCACACGTAGCATCCTGATAGATTATGAAGTACCAATGGCCAAATTGGTGGATGCCACACCGGTCTGTGATGCTCGAATCTGCAGCTCTTGCAGATTCGCCTGAATGGCCCCCAACGCCTGTTGCTGCTGCTACTCAAACTGTTGTGGCATCCCGCACTGTATCTCCAATTTCATTCAGATCCCCCTCTGGTAGGGTGATTGGGTCCATGGACGTCTTGTTGGCCTTGGAATTCTTCTGTGACCCTACATTTTCTTGTTACCTTGGACGCTTGATATAGAACAGAGGCGTCTGTGGGTCCGCTCCTCCCTGCTTTGTCTGATTGTCCTCTTCTTCCTCTTCTTCTAGGGAGGGTGACTTCTCCTTGTCAGAGCTGCGCTCCTCTCCTCCTTCCTATCTTCCTATCTCCTATGTTGTAGTGTGGTTTGAATTAGCCTTATCCTTAGCCTCCTTTCTCCATTTCTTAGCAAGTTGCTCCATCTTGAGCTTGGCTTCATCCTTCTTCCGCTGTGCGACAGTCTTGCTGGATCCTGTCGTTAAGTCCAAGGCAGTGTGCCATTCTACCAGTTAGCTGTCAATAACTGCTTGAATCGCATCATCCGTCGCCAAGTAGGGCAAGTCATGTCACTTCTGCTCAGGGTCCTTACGTGCCCTTATGGATACATGGTGAAAATTAGCCTTAAATTCCGCGTACTGCTGCAATTTATCAAAGACACTAGGTGACAACCACGGCATGTAGTTGATGGCCATGTGCATGTTCATCTCCATCAAGATCCAAAAGATCTTGTTGTCCTTGATCTGATGAGGATCCTAATTCGCCCATAGCGAAGCGTACTTCTCGGACTTAGGCAGGTCCGGCATGACCGAGGGAAATTGGCTGTCTTTGGGTAGCTCCTATGCTACCAACATGATGGAAAACAAAAGCCACGTATAGTGGAAGGTCTTGTTGAGATCTTGTGCCTCACAGTAGCTCATGAGGAACTCACCGCAGAGGTAGCGCGCCCAATTAAACTAAACCCCCTCCACGCATTAGGCCGTTAGAGCTACAACAGGCTCCTGTACTTCATTGGAGCGACACTTTTGCATGACCTTCCCTGCCAATATTTCTGTGGCCACTTTGACCGCAGGGTCAGAAATACTTGTAATCGCATAGCCACTTGGCTTCTTTACTAATCCGAACTTCTTCTTCATGGCCTGTACGAGGGCTAGTTCACTCACCTTTCCACCAAACACCATAGCCGAATTATCCCCTAAATATGGCAGCCTCGTGAACCTATGGATCAGTTTATCAGTGATGGGTATTGGCTCCTCCAGCCACAGACACCCATCATGTACCAAGCACAATAGTTGCTTGATTACCAGTAAGGTAATGGGTGTGCGATTGTAGTGTGACACCCATAGCAGGTTGAGCAAGCCTGCCTTATCCATGCCTTTGAGCCAATTACGTGGTTCCAACACAGTCATCCCAGTGGTCTTATGGAGGATGCAGTGCATCAGCTGGTCTGTCGCCAAGTGAGGGAATCACTCGGTGTCAGCTAAGTCCCAATCCTCTAATTTCAACATTGGAATCTGCTCCAAACGTGGTCCTTCAAAAACAATCTTGTCTGGCAGTAGAGGTGTGTACAAGGTGACCTTTCTCTCATTAATGTCCTCAGGCACCTTGGCCTTGGCCCTGCGTATCGGGACGTACTCAAGAAATTTAGTAATGGGGTCAAACCCCTTAACTTCAACATCCTCCGTTTCTATCACAAGATCCTCATCATCCATTGGGATATCCTTAGTTTCTTCCTCCTCTAGTTCTAGGTTAATTGTTTCTTGAGTAGTGGGCTTGTCCTTTGGCAAGTTTCTCCTAGATGACATGCACACCGGTGATGTCACGGGCTGCTTTCCTTTCTTGCCTTTCACACCTTCCTTGGTTTGGGTAGGCCTTGGTTTGGGCGACCATGACGACTTGGGTATCTCTGCAACCTCTGGAGCAGTTCCCTTTGCTTCCATAGCAACCTTTGGCACAACCCCTTTGTCTGTCACTACTTCCCAAATATCTACAGTTTTCGCCGATGTCGACATGGCGCTATTCAATAGTTCTTATGTCTCCTTTGGCAATTTCTCAAACCCCGAACTCGTTATCAGAGCTTCAAAGAATTCACGGTTCATACGCGTCTAAGAACTCAACAACTCAATGCTCAAAATGCCAAGTGTTCTTTTTTGGGTAGCCACATGTAATTTATAGGCTATTTTGAATTCAAATCGGACCGTTCCCCCAAAAAGTGGTTCATTAATGCTAGATTGGTGGCAAATTTTCAAGAATCGCGCCCATAAATTTTGTCTTAAATGCCACCCCCCCGCTCCATTTGGATATTTTTTTGTCGTCAAATCATGAGCAGTGACTTCAATAGTCACTTTCTGGTTGACCTGCACGGTTTTATCCCAAGTAGCACAACCTTCTATGCGCTTGTGTGGTCTCTGTGACATCTCCTCGTTTCGCGCAGTTTCTTCATCGCGCAGTTCCCCAACCCGGGTAGTGTAGTTTATAATCTTGCACCTCCTTTCAGCTACCTGGAGTGCTAAGACTATGCTACCTTCATATAGTCACCTAGCCAGATCACTAGTGTATGGCTTCAATCGGCTACAATTCACCTTTCATGTAAAGAACTCCCCATTTAACTTAACCAACTGAACTGCTCCACCGTCGGTAATCTCTTTGATGACATAGAGCCCCAGCCAGTGCATCCTAAATTTCCTTTGAAATGTATCAAACTTGCTGCCATATAGAAAAACTAGATCATTTACCTTGAAGGTGTGCTGTTTAATGTGCTGATCATGCCATGCCTTTTCGCGCTCCTTTTGAACTTGTTGATGAAATCCAGCTAGAAATCGGTCCTCCTCAAGCTCTGCTAGTTGCGCGAGCCTCTCTTTCAAGGCTCTGCGTCTGCCATTCTTGTGAGTGTTGCTATGCACAAACTACGTACAATGTATTCCTTTGGCATCACAGCTTCTACACCATACACAAGTCTAAAAGGCATTTGCCTAGTCAACTTCTTGCAAGTCATTCTATAGGCCCATAGCATCACTAGTACATGCACATCCCAGTCACTTCTCTAAGCATTGTAGACCTTTGTCAATTCATTCTCTAGTATCTTATTGAATGCTTCCACCATCCCATTGGCCTACGGGTGATAAGGTGTGCTATTCTGATTATACACTTGAAATTCTTCTATCAGCGCATTGATTATTTCATTAAGGAAGTCCATACCGCGATCGCTCATCAATATCTTTGGATAGCCAAATCTCGTCAATACGTATTCAAAAAGAAACTTCGTTGATGTCATGCCGGTACAGTCCTTCGTAGGTTGCACCTCTGCCCACCGGGTCAAGTACTCTGTCACGGTGATGATGTGTCGTGCACCTGTTTTCTTTCTCGGAGGCTGAATTGGTCCCACAAAGTCAATCACTCATTTCTTGAATGATTGTAATGTCACTTGTGGTATCAATGGTAGTTCATCCCTTCACAATGGCCTACCTGTCATTTGACATGAATCACAAGCCCTACAGTATGATTTCACGTCCTTATGCAAAGTTTCCCACCACAATCCAGCACACAAAACCTTATGTGTTGCCATTTTTCCTGCATAATGTCCTCCTACAGCTCCTCCATGAGCCTCCGCGAGGATGCTACTTCACTCAAAGTAAGGTACATAGCGTTGCAATATTTCGTCTGACCCCATTTTGTACAAATGTCCTGCAATGACCGAGAAGTCTGTTGCGCACACTACTAAATCCTTCTTCCTTTGGCTTATATACCCTTTTGGAGCAGTCCCCGTTGTCAGAAATTGTATGATATCTTCAAAGTGACTTTCTGCAACATGTACCGCAAAGGGTTGCGCGTCAGGCAGTCCTTCCTTCAAATTAGTGAGCTCCTCTCTTGTTTTGATGTGTGACAGATGATTTGGTACTGCATTCAATCGCCCATGCTTCACAATAACTTCAAAATCATACTCCTGGAATAATAACAACCACCTGCCGATCTCCCCCCCCAACACAGGATTATTAACCAGTTATTTTAACGTAGAATGATCCGTATACATCTTAAAATTTCCACCCAACAAATAGTGTCTGAACTTTTGGAGCGCATATACCATGGGTAGTCCTTCGCACTTTGTAGTGGAATAGTTCTTCTCAGCCTTGGACAACTTCCTTATCGTAAATGTTATAGAATGGTCCAATTCTCCCTTGGTCACCTGTGTCAGAACAACCCCCAATAGGATACATGAGGCGTTCACATGCACATGAAATTCCTTCTTCTAGTCCGGAAAGAGTAGGATTGGCACGGTGACCATTTTCTCTTTCAGCACGTCCAAGCTCTTCTGGAATTCATCACTCCAACAGAATGTAGCATCCTTTTTCAACAACTTCTCCATGGGCGTGGTGATCTGGGCATAGATCTTGATGAACTTCCTATAGTATCCGGTATGCCCCAGGGTTGTGCGTAGCTGTTTCACATTCCTTGGTGCCTCCAAGTTGATTTTCACCATGATCTTCATGGGGTCTACCATCAATCCCTATCTTCACAACACATGCCCTAGAAGGATCCCAAAAGGGACACAAAGCAGACACTTCTTCAGATTGAGCATGATTTGGTATCTTCAACATGTATCTAACATTAAGCGTAGACTTTCCACATGATGCTTGACCAATCCAAACACTATCCAATCATCAAAGTACACCTCCAATAACTTATAAATGAAGTCTTTGAATGTCACAATGACTACGCGCGAAAAGATTGCTGGCGAATTCTTCAGCCCAAAAGGCATTACAGTATACTGAAAACATCCCCATTTTGTCACAAAGGTCGTCTTACTTCTATCTTAATGCACGATTTTGATCTGATGATACCCAAAGAACCCATCAGTGAAAGAGTATGCTTCTTAACCGCCTACATTATCCAGGACTTCATCAGTGAACGGGGTCGGGAAGGGGTCATGCACGCAAGCATCATTCAACTTATGGAGATCCAAACATATCCTTATTTCTTATTTCTGTTTCTTTTCCTGAACCACTATCAGGCTTACCCAATTAGATTCTTCTACTGGTTCAATAATTCCCACCGTGAGCATCTTATCCAACTCAGCGTGAACCCTTTCCATATACTTAGGATTAAGGTGGTAAGGTCTTTGTTTTACAGGCTTCACATCTGGTTTTAGGGTGATCTTCATGACACCAAGGTCTCCTATTATTCCTTTTAGATAAGAAAACTTTGTGGGGAACAAATCCTGATATTCACAAAGGAGCTCAACAACCTTATCTACTGTCAAATCATCCCAATAGTCCCCAATATTTGAAAATTTTGGTTCCGCCTCTGTGCCAATATTGACTTTCCTGGTTTTCAGTGGTGCGGTTATGTCAAGATCCTCTATATGCAGACCTTCAGCCTCACGGTGACCTTCAGTTTCCATAATATTAACTTTTTTGGGATCCTCATCTTCTTCTTCAATGGTCACATTATAGAATTCCAGTGCATGGCTCAGCTACATAGTCCAACCAGGTTGGATCAGATCCAAAGGATCTTGCGGTATCCTAAAAATCGTTGGTTTAACCTCCTGTAGCATTGCGTCAATACAGTCAAACCCATCCTCAAAGTTGAACATCATTAAAAATCCCTAACGCAAGATGTCCCATTCTTCAATGCCATGGCGGAGCTCAGTTTCCAAATGCCAATTCATTGGTATGACGCTGAGGGTATGAAAAAATAGATGCACCCATTCAGGTTGGGGCTCTTCGCCATAAACCTTATTCCATTTAGCCAGGTGATCACACGGGTCATATCTTCCATCATACTTATTTTTCATCCATACTTTTGGCTACCCAAAATGTATTCTCGTCATCCTCCTATAGTCTCACCAATCACTGAAACTATCCTTGTGCATACCCCACCATCTTGTAGGCGTAGTGCGCAGTACCCATTCCAAGGCCTGGAAGAGATGTTTCTTTGGTAATTCTCTTTCAAATGCATCCAAAAACCAATCAACATCAGTTAGCCCATCATAATGATGCAGATCCCTAACTTCGGATGACACAAATGCAACGACTTCGGATGCTCTAATTCTTCATCTGAATCTGACGTACAGGGGCTTTCACGATCCAATGTAATGTGTCTGTCCACTGTGAGATTCACCAAATCCTGGTCTCACGCTATTATCTTGTAAATTTGGTCCAGATTGTCATCGCTTCCATAATCTTGGACTGGTTTTGTATAGCGTGGTCCCTCTACGGGATCCAGTGGCACCACTATGTGGAGCGACTTGTTTTCAAATATCATCTTCCGCTTCTTCAGGTTGATTACCCCATTC
Organism: Pinus taeda; assembly: GCA_000404065.3. Classification (NCBI taxonomy): domain Eukaryota; kingdom Viridiplantae; phylum Streptophyta; class Pinopsida; order Pinales; family Pinaceae; genus Pinus; species Pinus taeda. Next base: position 56,309 of record APFE030830330.1, on the reverse strand, counting down.
ATGTCAGTGGCCCAATCTATTCCAAGGAGTAGAGGGTAGGGATTGCTATCATCCACAATCTCTATTACCTCAAAATCTGCCAGTGCGCTTGCGCCCTTGATGTCAAATGTGACCCCTTGCAGCCTCCCCATTGGGATAATTTTCTGCTGATTCGCCATTCTTATCTGTATCAAAGACCACTGGAGCATAGGTCTCCCCATTCTTTCCCAGGTCTATTTTGGAAAAACATTCACGTCGAACCGTAGATCTAGGATAGCTTGGTCCATCTCGTATTCCCCTATCTCCGCTCTCATCTCCCACCCGGTCCTTGCCTTGTACTTCCCAAGCTTCCTGACCATGCATGGTTCACTAATAGCACCATCCTTACCAGTGCACCACTAGATTAGTTCTTGCAGGCCCTTAATAGCCTTACTATCACAAAAGAGCTTCATGCAGGTCTCCAAGAACATGGTAATCAAGTATGGGTCCATTTCTTCAACTTGTTTCTCATGTCTTCTAGAGGTAGAGGCCTCAGCAAAGCTTTTCTTTGCTTCCATAAATGTTTCTTTTGTGCACTCCAAATCAAACCCAGTCTCCTTTTCTGGTGCTTTGCGGACCCATTCACCTTCTGTAGGCTGCTTCCCTTTATCCTCCCCATTCGTGGTTCCGCTCCACAGTATAATGTTTACCTTAAGGTATTCCTCAGGAGGCTCAGCCCTCATCATGTGGAGGTTCTGCATCGGCTACGAAGGCTGTGCCCCCTTTTCGCGAAACTTAGCCAACAATATTGGGCAATCCTCAGTTGCATGGTCAAACTGAGTACAACAGCAGCATGAAAATCATGTTAGATTCGAACAATCCCTTTCATAGTGTCTTGGGCCTCTGCAATTGTAACAAATCATTTGTCCTCAGCCTCTCCCAGGCCCTCCTCCACCTCATCCTTGTTCGTGCCCCTGATACTTGACTCGCGTTCCCCCAACGCCTTGGTCTAGAGGCCGCATTTCTATCTACACTCTATATTTGGGTGTCCTATCCATCATCAATTCATAACTTTACAATTGTGCTCGTCATGGCCTATTGATTGACAGAAATTGCAGAACAAGTGTTGCAGTGTTTGTACAAAGTTTTGTAGCAAATGGCAATTATCAGTCGTATGTTTCCCTGCTACCTGACATATAACACACCATAGCATAGGCCCTACACTTGGCCCTGTCGCAACCTCTGGTCGTAGAGGAATTGGTCCTCCTACTCCAACATAGTTTGCGAAAATAGGCAGTGATCCTTGTCATGCCCCTGACCCTTGCATTTTATGTGCCAAACTTCTTCGCGCGCCTCTGGTTGAGCAATTTTTTCCTGCTTCAGACTTTGCATTTCGAGACAAAGGTTTTGCAACTGTGCATGAATCTGCTGAACCCCCAAGTTCGAATCTTGTATGGGCATTTCATGTAGTCTCATTGCAATCTCCAAGGCTTATATCTGAGTCAAAATCTTCTATTGTGATAGTGCAACCCTCAGGTGAGGTAGGAGCGAAGCCACGAACCATTCGCGGTGCTTCCCATCCGTCAAATTCATATTAGCTTCAGGATTTTACACTTTAATCTTTGATCTAACTCCCAAGGGGTCTCTCCTGGTTTCATCGCGATTTCCTTGAATCCCATAATCAACTGCACTTCATACTTAGGCCTATTGAATTCTTTATTCAACACGGTCTGGATCTCTACCAGCGTAGCTTCCTGGTTATCATTAGAGTACTTGCTGCACTAGGTTAGCGCACGATCCTGTAAAGAACTAACCAATGTTGCCTTCTTCATGTGATCATCTGCGACGCCCCGAGCTTCCCATACTGTCTTTATGATGAACCAAAATTGGTTTGAGTCCTCATTCCCTATGCCCTTGAATACATATAGTTTTACGGAGTTCACCATATTGAAGAGCGGAGGTAGCGGTGGTGTGGGTGATGCGGTGAGTGGTGGGGGCAAGGATGGAGGTGGTGTGGATGGATGTGATGAGGGTGGAGGTGGTGCAGGTATTCGCAGGAACCCTTTTCTTATCAACTAACTAGCGCTCAAGGGAGAAATTTGCGGTGTTCCTTCATCGTCACTTAAAGGAGGTTCAATCAGTGGCCTATACTTAGGACCTTTTCTTCCTCCGTCCCTGAAATTTTTTTCACTTCACGTAGCTCCAAACATCAAGGTAACTGCATAACCCATTGTTCACAAAAGAGCATCTTAATCCAAGTATTCAGTGATTTTAAATACTTACCTCGTGGTCGTTTGAAGAAGTGACCCTCTGCTTCGCTGTAACTGACAGAGGTATCGACTGTGAACTCTGTCACAAATCATCCTATGATGCAGTCGATCCAATGGTCGATAACACGCATGATCTTATCTTCAGAAGCTTCCAACCTCCTTACTAGCTCCAGTGTCCAAACAACCAGCTTGTCATGCCTCCACCTTCCTTGGCTGTCTGCCAACTTCGTGATTCACTCGTATAACTCAACCGGGAAGGAAAAAAGAAGATTTCCTTTATTTCCATGTACAGGTATCTGTCCAACCACTGTTCTTTTATTAATCACAAATTCTTGTTTTCTTATGTCGCAAATTCGTGGATCTTTCTATCCAACCAGGTTTCAATTTATTCCTTAGTTGGATTCCAATGATACGACATCACACATCTCTCATGCAGATCCCGGTCCCGAAAAAAGAACCATTTGTTGGCTTGATGGGCCCTGACCCAAGTTCAACATTAGTCAGCCAAGCAAATCCCTACACTACTGGCCTTTTGGCATCAACCCACTAAGCGTGGACTGAAGTCTCACGCGAAGCAGTATGGGGGGATGAAGGAACCAAGTTTCAATACCATGAGATGGTCATGATGTCAATCTATACTTCCTGATCCTGTCTTCGTGCAAATCGATAAGCTTTTAGGGCTTATTGATGTTCCTTCTCTTCCATCCTTTAGTACCTCCACGAAGGTACCCAAATAATCTTCGTCCAGCTCTAACCCGAGGTCCAGGCACTTACACACCTTTGTGGCTATGTTACTATATAAGTTCCCAAGTTATCTTAAGTTTTACCTACTCTACCATGCATTTACATTTATCTTTGTGTAATCCTATATTCTTGCTTGCGTTCAACTAACAGATATAATTGAATACATTCGCGCATTAAATAAGCAATATAATGTATACCCATATCATATCATAATATAATCATATGCATTAAAAAAAGACAAAATACACAATGATTTGCATAATACTTCTTTTTATTGATATCTCAAGTTCAGTACAGACTCTATCCACCCTGCGCACATAGCTACAGGCGTCCGCACACTCAGCGGCAGACTTCCACCCTAGGCCTATGTGCACTTAGCTGTAGAGCCTCTACCTATGCTAAGACTTGAGAACACTTAGAGCTTCTTACCCAAAACTCTTCTTCTACTCCTATCTCCCCCTTAGACTCTTCTAAGACTCCCTTTTTATACAATCCCATGGTTCCCGGACCATGGGTGGATCTTTACAGCCAACATGAGACTTCACAACACAAGGGCGAACAACCCTTTGACATTTGTGTGCTCCATGACCGCTAAATGCGGAGACTTTACATCTTTATTACAAAATTTGGGCCTTCTGCCCCAAAACGTGGGCTTTTAGCCCCAAAAATGCCTCTTGGGGGAACCCGTTCCCAACACCACTCTGCGTGAATTATGGTTTCTAGGTACTAAATGATTTGTTATGATTTCGATGTAATGCTAAAGGATCTTTCATTAATCTTGCATTTAATTTAAAATACTATTTGCATTTATGAATCCTTGCCACTCATCCTTGTTTTTTTTTTAACAGGTAAATCCTAACAAACAATAGTCGAAAGAGATGTCAAGAATTATTAAAGCAAAGAAGAACTTTGTAGTTCAACCACAGATAGTTTCGCCTCCTGAAGAGATTGTCAAAATGTCACCGATATTCACAGACACTGCATGCACACCAGACACAGGGTCCTCCTCTTGGGAAATCATATACAAATTGTTTGTTGATGAAAATCCAAGGGTAGTTAAGAAGGAAAGTGCTACTGCAGATACTACAACTCCAGATGTTGAGTCTACATGGAACGATGCACCCAATTCCTTTTTACATATAATTGCATCTTGTCCTAAAATATTGATCTACACTAATATGATGAGATGGGTCATAGACCATTTAGATATCACAGACATGGTTTTCATGACTCCAAAGCAGACAATCATTGAATCATTCAAGGCCAAAGATTTGAGGAAAATGTACCACTTGTCACTGTTGCAGAAAAATTATGACACTCAGTTTGTCCATAAATTTATGAATGAGAATCCAAGCCTAGCAGAGTCTATCAAAGAATGGAGAAGGGACCTAAACAAGAACAAAAGCGAGAATAAGGGTATGTATTCATTAGCTTCTCTTGTTTGAGCTTTCTCTCATGTCACTATTATGATGTGTCGTTTATACAGTTACCCTAGTACACACAGATTCTCGGAAGAATGGCTATGTTAATGGAAGATGTTGTAGATGGTTATATTATGGATTAGGAAAATATATTATCTTAACTACTCAAGTTCGAAACTACAGAAAAAATTGCAATATCAATGATAGAGCTCTTCCCCCTTTCTTTATGAGCACTTATGTCATGGATGCTATTTGTTTTTCATATGATTTTTCATCCATTGGATGGAAGTGGACAATTTAGGATCATACCCCCATTCATATTTTCCATGATATCTTGTGGGAATCCAAGTTTCATTCTCATTTTTATAAGATTTGTCATGAAGTCATCCTCCCTATTAACCAAGAGGTTTTCAGTAACAAAGTGCCTAGACTCTCTATAGAAGCAAATAATGACTTAATGTCATTAGGGAGGTGGTTCAGGGAGAAGTCATTCACTTATATTTGGATTTTTGGAAACCTTGTCAGTCCTCACATTTTACCTCTTTTTGTCACTTATAAGTTGTTAACCAGGTAAATGGCATATCAAACAGTTGGGAATGGTTTGACTAAAGTACTCAAGGATTCCAAGAAAACCATTTAGCCTTCTTTTCCTATTTCTTGTGGTACCTATGCATTGGACAATTTCAAACATGCTCTTCTTGAAATTGACCAAATTAAAGCTTTAAATTTTCCAACCATCCCAAATAGACAGTATGATCCACATGGGCTTTCAAAAGATGTCACAACATGGGCTAGAATCAAACAATTCGCAAGGGAGCCTGATAAATTTTATGACTTGTTTGAAATGGTTCCATAATACTCCATGGTTGAGAAGTTAGCAGTGGGTCGACTAACTCTTGAATAATTGACTGAGCTCAATTAATACCGTAGTCAGAGAATAGCCCATTTGCCAAAATATTTGTTGAAACATTCTCAACAAAATACTAAAGTTCCAAATACATCAACCTCCTCATCAAGAGATCCAATTATTTCTCAAGTCTCGGAGATAGTTACTTCAATTGTCGAGAAAACAAATAAAATTCAGGGAGAAAACAAGTTGGATGAAGTTTGGGAGGAATTTAGTCGTGTCTTATCATCCAAATAAACTCAAGAGTTAAACACTACAGCCCATAAAGAACAATTGCAAATCTAGGAAATTAAAGGGATAACCTCATTCTCTGCTGAGGCTCCTGAGAAAGCTACTATTGTTGAAGATATGGAAATCATCTCAGCATTTCCTACATCATAGATAGTTCTGAAAATTGAAGAAATCCCTCCTTTAGATGTGTTTTAAAGTCCTAAACACAAAGAAGTTATGAGAAAACAAAGAAAGAAAATAAAACTATAACATGCACGAGCATTAGTATCTAATGAGACTCCTTTTCAAGTTCTCTAGAAAGGAGCCGAATCGGCCCCTGATGAAGAATTAAACAAACTCTCACAGTTTCCAAGGGCTTATGCCAGTGCAACTATCGATAGTGCAACAAAATTCCAACTGATTATAAAGGAGAAGGACCAAAATATTGTTCAATTAGAACAAGTCTCTAAAGTGAAAGTCGGATGATAGAACAACAATGGCAAGAAAAGCTTGCCAAATTATAGAAGAGTTTCAATTATTTAAAACTAAAATATGAATATGAATATGATATCAAAGATAAAGATGAAAAGGTACAACAACTACAACAAAAGATTAACCAGTTGAAATAAAATCCAGAAATTAATTAAGTTAAAAAGGAAGGAGGAGATATTGTTGGCTTGTTGGGGCCTGACCCAGGTTTGGAGTTAATTAGCCAAACAAATCCTTGTACTACTGGCCCTTTTGGCAACAGTCTTTGGAGCGCAGACTGAGGTCACACCCGAAGTAGTATGGGAGGGTGCTAGAGCTAGGCTTCTGCACCCTTGAGATGTCTGGGAGGTTCGACTAGTCCACTGTTTGGTCCTGCGCATGGGTTGCTTCACGCACTTTCTTGTTCCTCGCGGCCTGATACGCTGCCTTCGCGCAACACTAACCAGGGGTAGTGGAGCTCCTGCGCCGCACTCTACGCTATTATTCGAGATCTTACTTGTCCTCTAGTACTAGTTAATTACCTTCGCCTACTTGAATGTCTTAAGTTATAATTAGTTATACAAAACATTCATATAGGTTCACATAGTAAATAAATAGTATGCTTTCAAATTATATCAATCATGCATTAAACCAAGAAAAGATACACAGAAATATAGTAAAACTTCTCTTTATTGATTCTCCCAATGGTTACAGACTTGACCTGCCCTGTGCACTCAACTGCATGGATCCGCGCACTCAGTTGCGGACTACTAGGCCTCTACGCACTCAGCTTCAGAGCCTTCTCCTACTCTATGACCCACAGACACACTTTACACTTTGACTCAATCTCTTAGACTTCTCCTCTTTCTTCTATTCCATATTTAATTAGTTATCTTATACACTTAGGGCCTCGCTCTATTTATATAATCCCATGGTCCATGGACCATGGGTAGGTCTATCTAGCCGACATTACATTACAAAAACTAGGGTGGACAACCCTATGACTCTATTATAATTTCACACCCTGTGCCCACAATTTGCAGAGCTATTACAAGAAGATTCGGTCAAAAATTGGGCTTTAAGCCCCAAAACATGCCTTAGGGGGATTCCATGCCCGATAGGCCCCCAACACAAACATCGTGACTCGACCTCGAGTCACTCTGTCAGCATAGAGATCTTTGCGCCAAGTCCCTCCAACTGTGTCCAAACTGCTGCAAGGTCGGCAACGCACTGAGCTATTTCCTGCTAGATCTGCTGCATGCGTTGTTCCGAGACCGCGGTGTCCGAAGTGCTTCTCTACATTTGTGCCTATATCTCCTGCATGTGTTTATAGTCCTGCGCCTTCTTCTAGATTCTTGGAGCACGAAGACTATGCTTCTGCCGACTAGTCAGATAGCCGGGACACCCGTGTAGGGCTTTAATCGACTGCCATTCACTTTTCCTAGGAAAGGTTCTCCATTGAGTTTTACTAATTGTACTGCGCCTCTGTATGTGACCTACTTAACAACGTATGGTCCCAGCCAATGCATTCTGAACTTTCCTGAGAATTTATCAAACTTACTGTCATACAGCAACACTAAATCATTTACCTTGAAAGTGTGCAACTTAATATGGTGATCATGCTAGGCCTTCTCACGCTGCTTTTGCACCTACTAATGAAAGCTAGCCAGAAACCATTGCTCCTCAAATATGGTTCATTAATGCTCCCTGGTGGCAGATTTTCCCAAATTTTGCCCTTAGATCATGTCTTAAATTCCTGCTACCACTCCATTTGGTCTTAAGTCGAGCATCCCATCATAAATGCTGACTTCAACGGTCATATTCTAGCCACTCTGCGCAGCAGCACATCCCCCTGTGCATGATCGTGGATGTTGTGACTCTTTTCTTCTGCACGCAACTCCAACATTACGCAACTCCCAAGCAGAATAATTTATAGTCCCACGCTTCCTTTCAACTGCCTGAAGCGTTAAGACTGTACTTCCTTCGGCTAGTCAGGTGGTCACACCACCCATGTAAAGTTTCATGTTTTCATCCATCATATTTCTTGGAAAATACCCACCTTTTATTGTTACGGTCAGCATCGTACACTTTACCATCTGCAACGCGCTATCCTGGTCAATTCACTTAGTAATGTGCGGTCCAAGACAAGGCATCAGACTGATCAATTTGCGGTGATAGGACTTAAACCTGTCATCATGAGCGTACACATATTGCCTTATTCACCTGGTCTTTTTGCTGAGAAAATCTTCCTTTATCTCGTCCTCCAGCTTCTTGACTTCCGCGTCTGCCAGAGCACTTTTCTTCCTTAATCGTACCCTTTCTTCTTCAAGTTCTTGGAGCCTAAAATTTCCCTATTGGATTTCTGCTTCAAAGGTTCTGTGAACCATCGTATCTACCGGTGCTATCATGCGTGATCTAAGCTCTCCAGGTACTACAGGGCTTACAGTGGTTGCTTCATACTCCAGCCTTAGCGGTGCCTATGCGGTCAGGTTCTTGTACGCAGTCCTATAAGTCCATAGAACCACTGGTACGTGTAGGTCCCAGTCAGTCTGCTTCGCATTATGGACCTTGTTCAGTGCTTTGTAATTTGTTAAAAGATTCCGCATGGGTATTATTTTACACACTTGGTCTTTTCATACTTCGTGGTCCCAACCAGAGGGGTCGTTCGTGCCATTGTCGTACCTACACCTGCTTACTGACCGTGTCTCCTACTGTGAGGACAACATGTGTTCATGTAGGTTTCACACCATATGTCTGTATACACCTAGATAAGTGGGTGCGCGGATCAATTCGTCCGAAAATATTGTTTGTTAATCGCATCGGAGGCTTCCCAAACCACACGCGCATTATCCTTCTACATTCGTGCCAGTCCTCAAAACTTCTCTGCTGCGTCCCCCACCATCTTGTAGGTGTAGCACGTAGTACCCATTTCAGAGCATCGAAACGTTGTTGTTCTGGTACTTCTCTTTCAAATTTGTTCAGGAAGTCATCCACCTCGCTTAACCTGTCATACGTAGGCAGATCTCTTACCTTTGTTGCTACGTAGCACATCGACCTTGTTATCATGTTACAGTTGAGAGTGGTTACCTTGTGTAACCAGTTCTACCATCGTTTTATCTCCTCGTTAGAATCTGATGTGTAGGAGCTTTCGCGCTCCCATGAGATTCAACCATCCACGGTTGGATTTACCCAGTCTTTCTCCCACACGTTATCTTGTAGATGCAGTCCAAGTCATCGTTGTCAATGTCGTAGTCAAGCACTAGTTCCATGTAGCATGATCCTTCTGTAGGGTCTAAAGGTACCACTATGCACAGAGACATTTTCTAAAAGATCAACTTGCACTTCTTTAGATTTATCACTCCATTCATGTCAGTGGCCTAATCTATTCCCAATAGTGGGGGGTAGGGATTGTTGTCATCAATAATCTCTATTACTTCAAAATATGCTAGCATGCTTGCTCCTTCAATGTCTACCGTGATTCCCTGCAATCTCCCCATAGGTAGGATCTTTTGCTAATTCGCCATTCATAGTTGGATAGGAGACCATTGCAACGCAGGCCTGCCCATGCTCTCCCATGTTTGTTTTGGCAGGATGTTCACATCCGACCCTAGATCCAGAATCACTTGGTCCATCTCATATTCCCCAATCTGCGCGATCAATCTCATTTCCCTTCCTATTCGGGTTGTGTGCTTCCTGAGCTTCCAGACTACGCACGATTCTCTAGCGCATCTAGTAATGAGTTCTTGCAACCCCTTTATAGCCTTGCTATCACGCAGCAGCTTCATGCATGTCTCCAAGAACGTAGTGAGCATCAATGGGTCCATTTCCAGCTCCAATCTATCTTTACTTCCTGAAGTGGAGGCATCAGCGAAGCTCCTCTTAGCTTCCATGAAGGTCTCCATAGCGCGCTCCAAATAAAATTTTAGTTCCTTCATTGGAGCCTTGTGCACCCAGGTACTTTCTTCAAGTTGCTTGCCTTTGTCATCTCCTATCGTAATTCCACTCCAGAGCATGATATTTACATTAGGGTCTTCCTCGTGCGGCTCAGACCTCATCATTTGTAGGTTCTAAGGCGGTGGAGGTTGGAGTGCTCCTTTATCGTGCAACCTCACTATCATTGTGGGACAATCCTCTATCTCATGATCAAACAACATACACTACAAGCATGATGGTCATGTTGGATTCATACAATCACGGGCATAATGCCCTGGCCCTCCGCAATTATAACATATCAATTTTCCGAGACCTCTTCCTGGTCCCCCTCCACCTCAGCCACGTCCGCGCCCCTAAAATCTAGTACACGCCATTCCTGTGTTTTGATCGAGGGCCCGTGTTTCAGCCTGAACTCTGTAGGTAAGAGTTTGATCCATCATCAGTTCATAACTTCTAAAAGTACGCTCATCATGTCCTACCGACCTACAAAGTTACAAAACAACTGCTATGAATTCTGTGTATACTTTTGTAATGGATGGCAGTTATCTATAGCATGCTTTTCTCCTATCTGAAAAATCACGCACCATAATGCAGGTGTTGTGCTTGGTCCTGCTTGTGCCTTTGGTCTTGGTGGCATTGGCCCTCCTCCCACGAGGTAATTCGTGAACACCGGGCAGTGGTCCTTCTCGTGCCCCTGGCCCTTGCATTTTACGCACCATACCTCATTATGCATCTCTAGGCGGGTTGTCCTATCTTTTTTCAAACTCTGCATCTCCAGGCACAAGTTTTTCAACTATGCATGAATTGGATGAACTCCCAGGTTAGGATCTTGTATCAGAGTCTCGTGCAATCTCATCGCAACCTCCAAAGCCTCAGCCTAAGTGGTTAGACTTTGTTGCAACATCACATTCTGTAGATGCAGCGTTAATGATGCTACAAACCATTCACAATGTTTCCCATTATTTAATGTCATGTTTGCTTTTTGAATTGTGCACTTCAGTCTTTGATCCAACTCCCACAGGGTCTCGCCTGGTAGCATTGTGTTTTCCTTGAATCCAAAGATTGACTGTGCCTCTGACTTTGGCCTGCTAAATTCTTTGTTTAGTGTCGCTTGGATATCCATGATCCCTGCATTCAAATTGTCATTGGAATGATTAACGTACCAGGTCAGCGCATGATCCTGCAGAGTGCTAACCAATGTTTCCTTCTTTATATTATTGTTCGTGACACCCCGTGCTTCCCAATCAGCTTTTATCATGAACCAAAATTGGTTCAGATCTTCATTCCCTACTCTCTTGAATACTGGTAGCTTTATCATGCCTGCCATACTGCTTTGCGGTGGTGGCAGAGGTGGTATGGGCGAATACGGGGGTGAAGACATTGAAACTGGTGGTGGTGTGGGTGGGGGTGGCATGCGCGAAATTCTATGCCTTATCAGATTGATTGAAATTCTTGGCGAGACCTTCGCAAGCTCTTCTTTGCCCCCTCGCGGAGGTGAAATCAAGTGGCTAGTTTCTAGTTCTATGCTACGTTCATTTCTGTAGATTCTCCCACTCCACATAGCCCCAAACATCAATTTATTCGCATAACTCGCTTTTCACACAATAGCATTTTAATCCAAGTGTTCAAATATTTAACGTACTTACCTCGCGGTCCCTTAAGGAAGTGTCGTTTTACCTCGCTATAGCTGACTGAAGTATCTACCCGAATTCGGTGATGAATCCTCCTATGATTCGATCGAGCCAGTGATCGACAACACACACGATCTTATCTTCTGATGATTCTAGTTTGCGCACCAATTCTGGAGTCCACACAATAGGTTTGTCGAGTTCACACCTTCCTTGGTTATCTGCTAGCTTCGCGATCCACTCATACAACTCAGTGGGGAAGGATGCAAAGAAAATTTCATGGATCTCCATATATAAGTAGCAATCTAACCACTCTTCCTTTGATAGTCGTGGATTCTTGTTTTCCTGTGCCGCGAACTCGTGAATTTTTCTGTCCAACCAATCTTCAATTCTTTTCTTTGTCGGATTCCAGTAATATGACATCAGACATCTCTATGTAAATATCGGTCTTGGCAATGAAACCATTTGTTGGCTTGTTGGGGCCTGACCTAGGTTCGGAGTTAATTAGCCAAACAAATCCCTGTACTACTGTCCCTTTCGGCAACATTCCGTGGAACGCAAACTGAGATCTCACCCGAAGTAGTATGGGAGGGTGCTAGAATCAGGTTTCCGCACCCTTGAGATGTCTGAGAGGTTTGACTAGTCCGCTATTTGTTCCTGTGCATAGTTTGATTCACACACTTTCCGCTCCTCGCGACCTGATACACTGCCTTCGCGCAACCCTAACCAAGGGTTGTGGAGCTCACGCGTTGCGCTCTGCACTATTACCTGAGATCTTACTTATCCTCCAGTACTAGTTAATTACCTTTTCCTACTTGAATGTGTTAAGTTATAATTAGTTATATAAAACATTCATACAGGTTCGCACAGTAAATAAATAGTATACTTGCAAATTAAATCAATCATGCATTAAACCAGGAAAAGATACACAAAAATATAGTAAGACTTCTATTTATTGATTCTCCCAACGGTTATAGACTTGACCTGGCCTACGCACTCAGCTATAGGGGTCCGTGCACTCAACTGTAGACTACTAGGCCTCTGCACACTCAGCTCCAAAGCCTTCTCCTACTCTATGACCCACATACACACTTTACACTTCGACTCAATCACTTAGACTTCTCCTCTTTCTTCTATTCCATCTTTTATTAGTTATCTTATACACTTACAGCCTCGATCTATTTATACAATCCCATGGTCTGCGGACCATGGGTAGGTCTATCCAGCTGACATTACATTACAAAAAATAGGGTGGACAACCCTGTGACTCTATTTTAATTTCGCACCCCGTATCCACAATTCGCGGAGCTATTACAAGAAGATTTGGTCAAAACTTGGGCTTTAAGCCCCAAAACATGCCTTGGGGGGATTCCATGCCCAACAGAGATGGATACACTCCTCGCTAAACAACATATTATATTTTGTCATAAATTAACTTTAATTCATGATTTGTGTAAGTCTATTGATTCCTTTGTTAACTAGTGGTCCGAACTAAGGACATTTTATGAAGAAGTTGATGATAAGATTTTTGAGTATATAGATTGGCAGGATAGTGTTGAATCAAGATCAATCTATCTTCCTCGAATTGAATAATCTCAAAAAGATATTGTTTTCGGTGACTGGGACATACAGATGACGCAAGCAGAAATGGCTATTATCAGAGCCATAAATATTGCTTCTAATCTCACTGAATCAGCGACAACATATTGCAAGCCAATTTAATACAGGAATGTCCAAGAGACACTTTACCAGATGTCCAATCTCTAAAGAAGTCATGGCAGGAAACATCACGGAAAAAGGTTGAAGATATCAAAAATTTATCAAAAGTAATCCTTGAAAGCTATTGGCATTTCTTGGTAAAACCACATAGTCAATGGCTTGCGCTGAGGTGTCTTTCTAATGCGATAACTCATCTTCTACCAACACTCATCGATGCAATCTTTACGGGGCGGATGCACATGCAACCGATTCATCCCCCCAATTAAAGCCAATGACAGACATATGTGGACTTAGAGAGCGAATGGAAAATCAACTTGCAACACAGTCATGAACTTATTGTCACAGTAAAATGCTATCTTTACTTTATCCTAGCTTATTTTGTTGGAAATTTTTTAAGATCTTTATTTTTATTTTAATACTTTTGTAATATTAATAGAGTATAAAACCCCTCTCATGTCTTTAGAGAAGGGGTTTTGAATTTTTGATAGATAGCTTTGAAGTTGCACTACTGTTATTCCAAAGTTATCTAATAGAAGAGTTGAACTAGAAGCTATATTTTTCATGAGAAGAGTCTTGATGTATCGAGTATTATTATCTTTATATTACTGCTATGTTTCATTGAGATAGATAGTAAATTTTCTATAAGTTATTTCATTGTATGTATGCTTTGCAAACAATCACACATTGTCACTATTAATGTGTAGGATTGTTTCATTTTTATCACATATGAAATAACGAGATCTTATATGTGATCAATTTTAATCAATTAAATTAATTAACTATTTAATCAATTTAGTTTATCTTTTTCTTTCTTTTCATAAAGTGTTTAATAATCTATATTGTTGCATACTTTTGTAAAGAAATATTATCCCGGGAGATACATAGAATAAGTTTATTTATAAATACCATCTTTAGCTTTAAATTATTCCATTATTCTCATTCTATTTCCTTCATTAATTTATATTTATTTCAAGGGAAACTGGTCCCATTATCCCTAGTCAGAGCCACCAATTCCAACAAAAATAGAGTTGTCATAAGTTCCAGACCGGGTGGTATTCCACGACGTTGAGGCAAAGAATTTCCAGCCTTCAAAATTTTTGGCACTAGAAGGAGGGCCCCAACTATGAATAGAAACAAGGTTTAATCCTAAATCGAAAGGTCATCAAAATAGTCAATCTCCCTCAAAATCTCCTCCAAGTTCCAGAGCTCATTCAAAATCTCCGACTCCCAGATCAAAAGTTGTAAAAAAAAACCACAAGATCTCCAAGCACACACCCTAAGTCATCTGATCAACCTCCTTCTCAGGAGTTACCTAAAGTTCAGATCTTAATTTAGAAATTAGAAGGAATTTCTATTTCAAAAGAAAGGCCACACCAATTTGAGTTATCTGAAGGTAGTGTATTGTCATCTTTTCCACCTTTTCGTATTTTGACTCGATCTCAAAGTGAGAAACTTGGGGTTACTCCGCTTGATTTTCCCTTACCTTCTCACCAAAGAAAGACTAAAAAATTTGAATCACGATCATCTACTAGTGAGATTTTATCATCTTCTCCACCACAAACACTTTTATTTCACCCTTCATTATTAACTTCATCTCATCCAATCAATCCTTCCACTCATACCTCTCATTTTCAATCAACTGGTGTTAGTTTAGCCAACACTACCACAGGGGAAATTTCTTCTTCTACATAGTCATCCTCTGCCTCTTCTACATCTACTTCTACAACTTCTTCTACTGAAACATCTAGAATGGCTAACAGACTGTGGACCAATCAAGGTGCAGTCCACATGCCGACACCCCTTCATCCTTTACCTAAACATCCAGAAAGATTCTTACCCAAGTTTAATCCTGATGAAGGGATTCCAACTGAAGAGCATTTGCATAATTACATGGAATTCAAGAAGAAGATTGTGTATGTATACTTTTTCCCTATACTTTTGTAGGATCGATGGGATCCTAGTACTTTTCTTTTCCTTTAGGTTCAATTGCTAATTGGGATACATTTCAAGAGCATTTTTTTACAAATTTTGGCGATGATCGTACAACAACTACATTAATTAATGATCTATCCAATCTTAAAGCAAATCAAAATGAAAGAATCAAATATTTTAACTCTAGTTTCAATAAATTGCTTGATAAGATTCCTGCTACTTCAAAACCTGGTGAAGATGTACAAATAGAATGGTACATATCTACGCTTACCTCTAATATTGTGATATCATGGATAGAGCTAGTAGAGCTACTTTAAGTGACAACGTGAAAGAATCTTTGTCTGTTGAAAAGAGAATTCTAGCTTTAGAGAAGAAAATTATGCTTGAAGAAAGGAAGTCAAAGAAAGTAACCTTTAAGGAAGAAGCCAAAAAGAAGCCTTCTAACGACCTTTTAGATTTATAAGGATTATAGAAAGTCCTCAAAAAAATGTCAAACGAAATTGTCGAGATTAAGAAACAGGTATCAGATTCTTCAAAAATACCTTTCAGACCTTTCAAAAACGATCTTCTTTCATCGTCTCAACCACCCAATATCATATCTAATTTTGAATAAGATCAAGTTGAAGATGAAGAATAATCACTATCTACAGAAAAATCCCAAGAAGAAGAGCTAGTAGAAGCACATGGATTATGGTATTTTATTCTTACTAAATTAGAAAACAAATAATAAGGAGAAGCCCTACCAATAGAAACTAGGAGTAAATCGTCATCAAATAAAAAATAGAGATCAACTACTCCTATCAATAAAGATAAAGGCACAATCAAAAGATCTCCTCCTAAATCTTCGGAATCCATTCCCTCTTCTTCGAATTCCCCCTCTTCATCTAAAACTCTTGTTGTTTCTGATAAAGATATAGAATATAACATTGTGGAAGATATGGAGAAAGTCAAGGCTAACATTTCCAAGTATGAGGTGAGCAAGTTAAAGAAACAACAAAAACTATTGCTTAATGAATTAAATGTTGTTCCTACATCTTCTTTTCCAATTGCAAAAGCCTCACTAGGAAAAGGTAAGCCTCCAAGAGACTCCCCAGATAAAATTGATTCTTCTGATGCAATTTTAATTGGACAGGTCAAATTCCCATACTCCTCCTTTTCTTTTAACCTTTGAAATTTTTAATAAAAATGTTCACAATTATTTGATAGACTAAGGTGCATCATCAAATATTATGCTATATTCAGTTTGTCTCAAGATGAACATAACACCCCAGAAATCTTTTGTCCAGATTTTTCAATTAAATAGAACAAAGGTTAGAATATTGGGAGAATTAAACTCTATATTAATAAGATTATATTCAAATTCAAAGCTATGTCAAATTATTGATATCTTGGTTGTTGATATTCCTGAATTTTATGGTCTTAATTTAAGCAAAGATTGGTCTGAGAAATTGCATGGTTATTTTTCCACATCTTGGTCACACATTTGGCTTCCTTACAATGGGAAACCAAATCAAATTTGGGTGGATAGATAAAATCATATGAAATACTCAATTACCGATCTAGATGAAGAAAATGGGCTTGTGGTTTTCACAAACAACACCCTTGGGAATTATTCTTTTGGATCTTACTTTTCAAGTTTTGCGGCCTAGAGATCCCCCCCCTTAGTTAATTTTGTTTCATTTCAAGTTTAAAATTATTCGCAAACAGATTTTACTAAATGTATAAATATTGTATATAGACTTGTAATTAAGCATGATTCTTTATTTTGGACACTTTATTTTGATGGTTCTAAATCTAATGATGGTGCGGGAGCTGGATGCATATGGATAAGCCTCGATGGTGCAAAAACTATGGTGGCATGTAGATTAGAATTTGAAATGCACTAATAACATAGCTGAATATGAAGCATTAGTGCAAGGATTGCATAAATCTATAATTCTTGATGTTGAATACCTTCAAGTGTTTGGTGATTCATAAATTGTTATAAAACAAGTAAGAAACAATATTCATTGTGTTTCTAATCATCTCAAACATTATCAATCCTTGATTCAAAACCTTACTTCACATTTCATTGCATTTAACATTTCTCCAATTCCTAGGCTACAGAATGCCAATGCTGATCTTTTGGCATATATTGCATCTAAATTGATCCTACATGAAGAGTTTAGTCCTGATAGGTTTTCTATAGAGTTGATTTTTCGCCCTTCCTTTCCTGGAAACAACACTAATTAGCGAGTGTTTAATTATGATGAAGATATCCTAGATTTTTTGACATCTGAAGAATCTTATTTTGACCAAATAATATATGAAGATGAGCATGATAAACAATTGAATAAATAAAATGACAAAAATGCTTTGCCGAAGCCTGTGGTTAAGGTTGAGGGCCTTTATGATTTAAAAGACGGGTTTAAAAAGGTCACCAACAACAAACTTCAAATTTCAACTTTGAGATTTGAACTCTTTAATCTTGGATCTAATATCAAACCTTAAAATATTAACTGAGGTCTTGGGCTCTCATCAGAAGAAAGAGATGCATTTATTCATATTTAAAAAAATATAAGAATATTTTTACTTGGAATTATGAAGATCTTAAAACTTATGATACTTCTATCATCCAATACATTATCCCAATGATACCAAATAAAAAACCCATTCAAAAAAAACTCAGAAATATTCATCCAAATTTGGAAAGTCAAATAAAAAATGAGTTAAACAAGCTTCTAAAGGCCAAAATTATCTTTCTGGTAAGGCATTCCAAATGGGTTTCTACTTTGGTACCAGTCATAGAAAAGAATGGTGATATTCGCACTTGCATTGATTTTAGGAAATTAAATAAGGCATGTGAAAAAGATAATTTTCCTATCCCACCAATGGAACAAGTCCTACAATAAGTTGTTCATTCTGAACTAATGTCTTTTCTAGATGGATTCTCAGGTTATAATCAAATCCTTGTTCATCCAGAGGAAATATTAAAGACCACATTCATAACAAAATGGGGAACATACACATATCAAAAAATGCCTTTCAGATTTATGAATGCAGGAGCCACATTCCAAAGAGAAATGGACATCGTGTTCAAGGGATTGATTAATAAAACTGTTGTGTTATATCTAGATGATATTACCTAATACTTCAAGAACATAAGTAATCATCTCCGTGACTTAAAATAAATCTTTGAAAGACGCAAAAGATATGGAATTTCTCTAAACCCCAAGAAGTCATTTTTTGCTCTTAGTGAAGGAAAACTCCTTGAATTTATTGTATCCAAAGATGGAATTTGTATTGATCCAGAATGAATTAAGGCAATTTCTGAAATTCCTATGCCACACACCAAAAAACCAATGCAATCTTTTCTTGGCCAAATTAATTTTGTCAAGCATTTTGTCCCTAAGTTCTCTCAAATCATCCTACCATTACAAACCATGATCGAGAAAAATTCACTTTTAAAATGGGGAGACAATGAAAAAGAGTCATTTAAAGCAGTCAAGCAAGTTGTCATTGATGCTCCCTCTCTATCAACTCCTAATTTTTATGATTAATTCATTTTATATAATTTTTCCTCTGAACTATCATATGAAGCAGTCCTAACACAACCAAATGAACAGAAAATTTAAGCTCCTATTTCTTTCTTTAAATCAAATTTTCAAGGAGTTGAATTAAAATATTTTGGAGTAGAAAAGCAAGCCTTTGTGGTTTTAAAATAACTCAAGTATTTCAGACCTTTTCTCTTGAAAACTCATACTAAATTCATTGTCCCTTTCTTAGCAGTTAGGAAATTACTTATTCAAAAATAATTAGGAGAGAAAAGGGCTAACTAGATGACTGCCTTGCAATGATATGACCTAGAAATAAAACTTGCTAAAATTGTGAAAGGTCAAGGTTTTTGCAGATTGATTACTGGAATAAATGATGTATCAGTTGATAAAGGTATAGGTAATAATGTTCAAATCATAGAGGTACTTCCTATTGATACCGAATCTTAATACACTGACTTAATATTTTATTTGAAAAATGGTTATGCTCCACCTGAACTCGATTATAAAAGAAAAAGGGCCTTGATATTGAAATCTAATCAATAACAACTCATCAATGATGTTTTGTTTAGAAAGAATTACGATTCTGTTTTATTAAGATGTTTGGAAAAAAATGAAGTAGAAAAAAGTTTTATAGGAACTTCATGATGGACCAACTGGTGGGCACTACAGTGGAGATACAACTGCTAGCAATATCCTTCATGTTGGATATAATTGGCCAACCTTGTTCAAAGACACTCACATTTATGTGAGGAAATGTAAAAAATTCTAAACTTCTTTAGGAAGACAGAAGAAACCATCCATGCCTTTGCAGCTAGTTAACATTGAACAACCTTTTGAGAAATGGGGACTGGACATAATAGGTGAGATCGTTCCTCATTCTTCCAAACAATGTAAATACATTTTGACTGCAACAAATTATTTTATGAAATGGGTAGAGGCAATACCTCTAAAGCTAGCCAATTCTGAGAGCATTACTGAATTCATTGATCAATTTATCATTACTAGGTTTGGTATACGCATGCTCTTATTTTTTACAATGCTTCTTATTTTTTTGGAAATGTAATGATTGAATTTTCTCTAAAAAGACAATTTAAACTTAAGTATTTTGCAAATTACTACCCTCGGGGAAATGGTCTAGCATAATCCACTAATAAATACCTTATAAGAATCATCAAACGAACCCTTGACCAAAATCAAAAGAACTGGCATAAGACTTTAATATTTGATTTGTGGGATGATAAAATAACTAAGACCTCTATATGTACTTCTCCTTTTCATCTAGTATATGGGAAAGAATCTATCTTACCTCCTAATCTAGCACTTCCCTTATTAGCCCTAGTACAATTCATTGAGAAGAGTCTTCTTCTACTCTACAATTAAGGATGTCCCAAATCCTTAAATTGGAAGAAGAAAGAAATAGAGCTAAACAAGTCCATGCTCACCATCAACAATTGGCCAAAGCTTCATTTGATATAAATTCAGTCAAAGATAAAAAAAAATTGAAATTGTAGACCTAGTTCTAAAATGGGATAAAGCTCATGAGGATAAGGGAAAACACATTAAATTTCAAAAACTCTTGCTTGATCCATTTCATATTTTTGAGAACGTAGGTCCATCAAATTTTATCTTGCAAGATTTACAAGGGAAGAGAGATGCTCTTCCCATTAATGGACTTATTCTCAAAAAATATTTTTCTTAAAAGAACATTTGTTCTCTTGTAAAATATGTAAATAATCATATATACAAAGCAGTCTTATTAGTTTTAAATAGTATTAAGTAGTACACTTTTGAGTTTCTATTGGAAGTTTCTCTTCATTATTAAGGTGTTCACTTATTCAAGAAAGAATTCAGAAAGAAAAACTATAAATTGAAATTTAGTATTGTATATATTTCAAATCTTTGAAATGTTATATCCATTTAATTGTGAAATCTCATGGCTTGGAACCTTTAAAAATTCTAATTGTTTATAAATCGGTTTTGAAAAGTTATTTTTAACAAAGTAGAAATTATATTGAAGCTATAGAATCCTTTACTTTAAATAGTCATACAAAACTCTTAAAGAGTAAATGAGACCTCCCCATCCATTAATTTTAAATTTCTTAGAGTCTAATTCAAAACAAAAAAACAAAAAAAACTTAAAAGATAAGAGGTCTCATCATGAGCCTACTTACCATGATCATGGGAGACTAATGACATTGACATTATCACTATTGGCCACCAAAGCAATATGATGGCTTGTAGTTACAAAACTATAAGACAAGAGGTCTCATTACGAGCCGACTTGTTCAAGTTTATTATGACTTGTGAATGGCATTATCATCATCTCGCCATTAAACTAGGATAATGGCTTTTAAGTTAAAAAAAAAAAATTAAAAAAGATTGTTCAAAAAATAAAATTCATTACCTCTAAGAATGCTATTATAAAGTGGATGGAATACTAGTTCATTTTTGGTCAAATGGTAACCCCGTTGAGGCTATGGACGCCTGCTGGCAGCAGTGCCTCTACCAGTGACAAAAGGTTTATTCAATATGCTAAAGCTTCAAACACTTTCTACTTCACTTTTTTCAACCTATTAGTGATTGATTTACACAATAAATATTGTCGTCTACAACAAGCTCTGGGAAGCTTTACAATAAAATGGGTTCTTTCAATTCAGATTTATCTTTATCAATCTAAATTTCAATCATTTTTAACCTTCTAATATTTCATGATAGGATCAAGATCTTATCGATTATTACATAGCTAAATTGTTTCGTCCAATGTGTCACCAATTGTTGTAGTAATCAACAACCCCCCATTATGATTAGACTTAGAATAATAAATAATGGGTACCCTTTAAATTTTTAGGAAAAAAAAGTCTGTTCTATTTTAATAAAATAAGGTGATTTTTTTGTATAGCAAAGCTTAGTTTTTTCTTTAAACTTAAAGGCATTTTGATAGTTTCTTAGGAAATAATATTACATAAAGTCATAATGAATAAAATTTAATTTTAAAACTCTAATCAGCAAACCTTGATAACCGTATTTCTGATATAAGGCCTTTGAATAGCATTTCCAGATTTCTAAAGGGTCTTCGAGTAAATAAACAGAAATATTATAAAAATTTGGTCCCACTAAACCACACGTGAATTGCTATCGGCTTATCAGCATCGACAAAATTTTGATCTCCGATATCACATTCAGTCAAGTCTCGACTCCCTGCTATCGCCCATCTCGCATTCTGCATTTGCGATTGATCACATGACTTGCGATATCGGAGTTCACATATTGCAAGGTTCTAGTTGTATCACCCGATAACAAAACACCAATAGAATTTTGTTGATTGCGATCTGCTAATACAATGACATGTGGCAAAGCGCCATGTGAACAAATGTTTGATAATTAATGGCCACTCTGTGTGATTTATGGTTTTGAGGTCCTAAACGATTTGTTATGAATTTGATGTAATGCCAAATGATTTTTCATTAAACTCGCATTGAATTGAAAATACTATTTTCATTTACTAGTCCTTGCCACTCATCCTTGTTTTTCTTCTTAACAGGTAATCCTGACAAACAACAGTCAAAAGAGATATCAATAACTATTAAAGCCAAGAAGAAATTTGTAATTCAACCACAGACAGTTTCGCCTTCTAAAGAGATTGTTGAAATGTCACCCTTATTCACAGACACTGCAAGCACACCAGACATAGGGTCCTCCTCTTGGGAGGTCATATACAAACTATTCGAAGATGAAAAGCCAAGCGTAATTGAGAAGGAAAGTGCTACTCGTCCTAAAATATTTCCCTACACAGATACGGTGAGACAAGTCATCGACCATTTAGATATCACAAACAGATTTTTCATGACTCCAAAGAAGACAATCATCGGATCACTCAAGGTTGAAGATTTGAGGAAATGTATCACATTCCACTGCCACAGAAAAGTATGACACTCAGTTTGTCCAGAAATTTATGAATGAGAATCCAAGCTCGACAGAGCCTATCAGAGAGTGGAGAAGGGACTCGAACAAGCACACACACGAGGATAGGGGTATTTATTCATTATCTTCTCTTGTTTGACCTTTATCTCATGTTGCTACTATGATATGTCATTTATATGGTTATCCTAATACACAAATATTCTCAGAAGAATGGGTATCGTTAATGGAAGTTGTTGCAGATGGTTATATTATGGATTGGGAAAATATATTGTCTAATAATTTAACTACTCAAATTTGAAACTACAGACAAAAGTGCAATATCAATGATAGAGCTATTCCCCCTTTCTTTATGAGCGCTTATGTCAGGGATGCTATTTGTTTTTCATATGACTTTTCATCCATGGGATGGAAATGGACAATTCAAGATCCTATCCCCATCATATTTTCCATGATATCTTGTGGGAATCCAAGTTGCATTCTCATTTTTATAATATTTTTAATGATGTCATCCTCCCTATTCACCAAGAGGTATCTGGTAACAAAGTTCCTAGACTCTCTACAGAAGCTAATAATGACTTAATGTCATCAGGAAGGTGGTTCGGGGAGAATTATTTCACTTAGATTTGAGTTTTTGGCAGCCTTCCCAGTCCTCACATTTTACCTATTTTTATCCCTGATAAGCTATTAGTCAAGGAAATTCCAATTAAACAGTTGGGAATGGTTTCACTAAAGTACTCAAGGATACCAAGAAAACCATTTGGCCTTATTTTCCTAGTTCTTGCGGTATATATGCATTGGACAATTTCAAACATGCTCTTCTTGATCCTCATGGAGTTGCAAAAGATGTCACAACACAGGCTCGAATCAAACAATTCACATGCAAGCTTGATAAATTTGATGAATTGTTGGAAATTGTTCCAGAATACTCCATGGTTCAGAAGCTAGCAGCGGGTTGAATAATTCCTAATGAATTGAATGAGTTCAATCAATATTGTAGTCAAATAATAGCCTATTTTCCAAAACATTTGTTGAGACATTCTCAAAAAAATATTGAAGTTCTAAAGACATCAGCCTCCTCATCAAGAGATCCAAGTATTTCTCAAGTCTTAGAGATAGCTACTCATTTGTCGAGCAAACAAGGAAAATTCAGGGAGAAAACAAGTTGGATGTAGTTTGCGAGAATTTAGTCGTGTATTATCAGCCGAAGAAACTCAAGGGTTAAACACTACAGTCAATAAAGAACCTCAGATTTCGGAAATTGAAGGGACAACTTCATTCACTACTGAGGCTCCCGGGAAAAATACTATTGTTGAAGATATGGAAATCATCCCATCATTTCCTACATTAGAGATAGTTCTAAAAATTGAAGAAATACCTCCTTTATATGTTTTTTACAGTCCTAAACACAAAGCAGTTATGAGCACACAAATAAATAAGAGAAAACTAGAACATGCACATGCATTAGTATCTAATGAGACTCCTTTCCAAGTTCTTTGGAAAGGAGCCCAATCAGTCCTTGATGAAGAATTAAAAAAACTCTCACAGTTTGCAGGGGATTATGTCAGTTCAACTATTGATAATGAAGCAGAATTCCAACTACTTATAAAGGAGAAGGACCAAAAGATGGTTCAATTAGAACAAAGTCTCTAAAGTGAAAGGTTGGTGATAGAACAACAATGGCAAGCAAAGCTTGTCGAATTACAAAAGAGTTTAAATGATTTGAAACTACAATATGGATCTGATATCAAAGATAAAGATGCACAGGTACAACAACTACAACAAAAGATTAATTAATTGAAATAAAATCCAGAAATTAATGAAGTTAAAAAGGAAGTAGGAGAGTTGGATACACTCCTTGCTAAACAAAATATTATCTTTTGTCATAAATTAACTTTAATTCATGATTTGTGTAAGTCTAGTGATTCCTTGGTTAACCAGTTGTCCGAACCAAGGACATTTTATGAAGAAATTGATGATAATATTTCTGAGTATATAGATTGGCAGGATAGTTCTTAAGGATGATCAACCAATCTTCCTCAAATTAAAGAATCTTAGAAATATATTGTTTTCGGTGACTGGGACATACATATGAAGCAAGAAGAAATGGCTATTATCAAAGCGAGAAATCTTGCTTCTAATCTCACTGAATATATCAGTGAGAACCTATTTCAAGCCAATTTAATACAGAAATGTCCACGAGACACTTTAACGGATGTCCAATCTCTAAAGAAGTCATGGCAGGAAACATCATAGACAAAGGTTGAAGATATCAAACTTTATCAAAAGTAAACCTTGAAAGCTATTGGCATTTATTAGTAACCACATAGTCAATGGATTGTGCTGAGGTGTCTTTCTAATGTGATAGCTCATCTTCTACCAGCACTCATCGATGCAGTCTTTACAGGGCAGATGCACATGCAGTCGATTCATCCCCCTAATTAAAACCAATGACAGACATATGTGGACTCAGAGAGTGAATGGAAAATCAGCTTGCAGCACAATCATGAACTTATTATTACAACAAAACGTTATCTTTACTTTATCCTTGCTTAGTTTGTTGGAACTGTTTTAAGATCTTTATTTTTATTTTACTATTTTTGTAATATTAATAGACTATAAAACCCCTCTCTTTTCTTTAGATAAGGGGTTCCGAATTTTTGATAGACAACTTTGAAGTTGCACTACTTGTTATTCCAAAGTCACCTAATAGAAGAGTTGAACCGGAAGCTATCTTTTTCATGAGAAGAGTCTTGATGTATTGGGTACAATTATCTTTATATTACTTCTATGTTTCATTGAGATAGATAGTAAATTTTCTATAAGTTATTTAATAGTATGTATGCTTTGCAAACAGTCAGACATTGTCACTATTGATGTGTAGGATTGTTTCATTTTTATCATATATGAAATAATGAGATCTTATATGTGATAAATTTGAATCAACTAAATTAATTAACTATTTAATCAATTTAGTTTATCTTTTTTGCTTTCTTTTCATAAAGTGTTTAATGATCTATATTGTTGCATACTTTGTGAAATATTTTTATGAATCACATGTAAAGAAATATTATCCTGGGAGATACATAGAATAAGTTTATTAATCAATACCATATTTAGATTTTAATTATTCCATTATTCTTATTATATTTCCTTCATTCATTATATTTCTTTCAAGGGAAACTAGTCCCATTATCCCCAGTCGGAGCCACCAATTCCAATGTAAACAGAGTTGTCTTAAGTTCTCGACCGGGTGGTATTCCCCGATGTTGAAGCAAAGAATTTCTAGTCTCCAACACTCTCTCACAGTACTCCTGAAAACCATCACTCATTCAATCTGCACAGATAAAAGGAAGTGAAATCCAAAATGTAATAGCAAAGCAAATAATTCACCGCCACACTAAATAGAGAAACAGGTCCAATAATTAAGTTGCCACGCCATCCAAAGATTACTACAATTAATTAAATTACACACAGAATTAACTATAACAACATCAGTAACAACATTCACATAAATGAGAAATATTTATGCAATCTATCATTCAACCACTCTCATAGCACTCCTAAAAACCATCACTCATTCAATCTGCACACATAAGGAAGTGAAATCCAAATTGTAACAACAAAGTAAATAGTTCACTTCCACGCTAAGCTAAGGGACCGGTCTAGGACTTAAGTTGTTACACCATCCAAAGCTTGCTGCAATTAATTAAATTACACATAGAATTAATTGTAACAATAGTAGTAACAATAATCACATAAATGAGAAATATTTGTGCAATATGTCATCCGACCACTCTCACAATTCTCCTAAAAACCATCACTCATTCAATCTGAACACATAAAAGGAATTGTAATCCAAATTGTAACAACAAAGAAAATAATTCACTGCCACACTAAATTGAGGGCCAATCCAGAAATTAAGTTGTCACACCATCTAAAGCTTACTGCAATTAATTAATTAAACAAATAATTAACTGTAAAAACATAAGTAACAGAAATCACATAACTAAGAAATATTTATGCAATCTGTCATTCAACCACTCTCACAACACTCCTAAAAATCATCACTCATTCAATATGCACACATAAAAAGAATTGCAATCCAAATTGTAACAAAAAAGCAAATAATTCACTCCTACACTAAACTGAGGGACCAATCCAGGACTTAATTTGTCATACCATCCAAAGCTTACTGCAATTAATTAAATTACACATAGAATTAATTGTAACAACAACAATAACAAAAATCACATAACTGAGAAATATGCATGCAATCTTTCATTCAACCACTCTCACAACACTCCTGAAAACCATCACTCATTCAATTTGCACACATAAAAGGAAGTGCAATCCAAACTGTAACAACAAAACAAATAATTCCCTACCATACTAAATTGAGGGACCGGTCCAGGACTTAAGCTATCATACTATCAAAAGCTTACTACAATTAATTAAATTACACACTAAATTAAATGTAACAACAATGGTAATAGCAATCACATAACTGATAAAAATTTATCCAATCTATCATTCAACCACTACCACAACACTCCTAAAAATCATCACTCATTCAATATGCACACATAAAAGGAAGTGCAATCCAAATTGTAACAGCAAAGAAAATAATTCATTGCCACACTAAATTGAGGGTCTGGTCCAGGACTTGTCACACCATCCAAATCTTACTACAATTAATTTAATTACACACATAATTAAATGTAACAACAACAGTAACAACAATCACATAACTGAGAAATATTTATGAAAATATGTATTCCACTCTAAATAACTAATGATCCTTGATAAGAAGGAGGGCCCTTCCTCCTCAACAGGGGATGGTGCACTAAAAACACACAAACTGCTCAGAGGAAATTATTGAACCATAAAGTTGATATTTTCATTAATAAAAGTATTAGGATTACATAGCTCTTGTGTTTCCCATTTCCAATCCTATTCTCCAACTCTTTGCTCTAGCCATCATGGGAAAATAGTCTTCTCTTTTATAGATATTAATGACAATGAGAGCATCATCATGAGAATCTTTTGATTCTCATGTTATCTTGAAATAAAATGATACCTTAACGATTACCCAACGATTTCTATGGAAGGGGTAAAACTATAACAATTTCGTTTAATTACAAATAGAGTTACAAAATATCTCAACCAAATGATTTGGATGCTCCACAAATATCTCCAAGATATTAGTTGTTTCTTTTGACTTTGGTTCTCTCCTAGATCCAATGTTATTAGGAAAGGTAACACATGCTTAAGCAATTGTTTGTGTAACACCAACAACTCCCAAAACCTTAAGTAGTCCAAATTGGTGAAGGAACTGAAACATAATCCTATAACAACAAACTTTGACAGACCATCCAAACCTGAAACAACCCATACATTAGTTTTATGATAAAAAAGTAGCCTAAGAAAGTATTTCTAATGTCAAATTATAAGTAGAATTAGACTAAGAAAGTGACAAGTGAAAAAGGAAATAATTAGGTGAATAAGGGTTGTTACAGTAAAAATATGTGGTCATGTTGGTGAAAAAGGGATAAAATAAATATGAAAATAAGTAGAAAAAATATGACAATTTCCTAACCCAACATCTCCCCCCAGCCTAAGCTTTTGCATGTCCTCATGGAGACTCATGTCACTGATGCTTGACATTCTGAGAGTGAAGTTGTGTGAGGTTGTATTTTCCTACCATGTCTTCACCGTTGACCTTGTATCCTTGAGAAATAACCAATTTTGCCTCCCAAAACTTATCAGTAATACTATATGGATGTTGATACTAGTAAGTAGGTAATCAAACAACAATGAACTTGAATCTAAGTCCTATCCAGCATGCACCACTCTTCCTAATACAATCAACATAGTGAGGAAATTTGGAAAGTTCTTGCTCAAAATTTTGATAACAATAGGGATCTCCCTTTTTCAATTCTTGTTGTAAAATATCCCATCTCAATTTGCTTCCTTCTAAGGCACCAGTTCTCATTCCTTGTATATTTCTCTGGCATCTCCATAGAACTGATTCTCAATGGTCCATCAATAGTGTCTTAGTGGTTGGAAACTGCCATATTTTATTGTAGTTGTGTGCAACAACTTCAGCTAAACCAGGTTCTCCTCTAATAAATAGTTCTAACCATTCTTCATTAGTTGTTACAATATCATGGGCAACTTTCTAGCCTATCTAATTTTGCATAAAATAAACAAAAGCCCTGAGTTGTACATCTTCCACATAGGGTGACAGATTGAATGATTGATCCCCAAAGCAAGCAAGGTCATGCAAGTACATCTCACACAACAAATGTTTTTCTAATAAATTAGCACTTTGAAATGTTTCTAGACAGTCTTGTATCTCCCTTGTCTTATATGGTTGCTTTTCCTTCAGGGTTGTTAATTGGAAGAGATAATGTTAGATCTAATACTTTTGTGATCCATATTGTAGATATATGTCTTTCGGATTAATCCCATCTTTAGGATTTGGTCAACGTTTCGAACCAACTAATGTGGTTCATCCTTAGGACAATGTGAGAAATCAATCAGTCTAAAGGAATAAATAGATGGATGCATCATTGCCCAGAGTTAGCCATTGGTAAAATACTATTTTAAGAAAAAGTAGTAAGGGATTATCTGTTTAATAACTCAAAATTTAGTTAAAAACTAGTTGTTGTGTGATAATTAATTATTTAGTTTCGATATTATAAAATAATAGTTTAATGATATCAAATTATATGGTAGTAGTTAATTTATATAATATAATTTGACTTACTAAATAAAATAAATTTATCTTATTAATAGGTCAAATTTATTTATATAAATTACTACTACCATAGAAATTGATATCATTAAACTATTATTTTATAATATCGAAACTAAATAATTAATTATCAAACAACAACTAGTTTTTAACTAAATTTTGAGTTATTAAATAGATAATCCCTTACCAATTTTTTTTAAAATAATATTTTACCAACAGCTAACTCTGGGCAATGATGCATCCATGCTATTTATTCCTTTAGACCGATTGATTTCTCACCTTGTCCTGAGGATGAACCACATTAGTTGGTTTGAAACGTTGACCAAATCCTAACGATGTGATTAATCCGAAAGGCTTATATCTGGAAGAGATAATGTTTTTCTTGCAAATATAAAGGATAAGAAGGAGAAGGAATCCTATTACACATTAATCCATTAATGATCTCAAAATTGAGCTCCTTTTCTTATTGTAAAAACTTAACCTCTCCTTGCAATTCCTTCACCTATTTCATTGCTTGATTCCTCTCCTTATGAATTTTCATAAATTCTGAAATTTTTTATTTTTCATCCCACTCCTTCCTAAGCTTATTGACCATTTCCTCGTGTTGGTTTAGGAAGATGACTACATTTTTGGGAAAGAGTGCTAATTTCTCCCACCACTCTTGTACCCTCATCAAATATTCAAATTTAATGTGAGATGTTTTAGATGTTGTTTCAACATCCTCCTTCTGATCCCTTTTCTCCTCATATTTCTCTATCTCAACTGTTGGCTCTTGTGTAACAATAGCATCACTGATAGGTTCTTGTGGTACAACAATATTTTTATTTTCAGTTTGCTTTGTTTCAACTGCTGGTTCTTAGTAACAAAAACATCATAAACATGTTCTTATGGATTAACATATTGTTTTTCTTCTTCCTACTCTGCTTCAACTGTTGGTTCTTGTGTAAAAGCAACATCATCAACAGGTTCTTGTGGAAATTCGGGTCGAAGTTATGTCATGTTCCCCCACTTGTACTCCAATTGAAACAGTGACAGTCTCCATGATTTTAGCCTCCTCAAGGATCTGTTGGCAACCCTTACAATGTTTTTATGAGACAATAGATGATGCCATTTATATAGCCTCTGCCAACATATCCAATCTAGTTTCATTTTCAAAATGAATTTGTTCTTTAACCAAGGCAAGTTGTTTCTTTTTCTCCTCATTTTCCTTTCTTAGATTTTCAATTTGAACGAGAGGGTCAATTTTCGTCTTACCTGGTGAAGTAACAACTTCTGGTTCTTTTGTCTTCTCTTATGTTACTGGTCCTTCTATCTCCTTCTTTCTTTGGTTCTTGTTCAGGCTCTAGTGTAACAAACGAGATTTTAGATGTAGAGGGACCTTCTTCTGTAGGCTTATCATGCTTTTATTTTTCCTATTTCTCCTCAAACCCATCAGGTCCAGCTGTATCAACACATTCCCCCTCAGCTGTAGCAGTAGGTTTTTGAGTCTCTTTTGTTATAATAGCTACTTTCACCCTTTTCCCAAGGGTTCTTCCGCCAATTGGCCTTTTCACTTTCATTTTCTGCACTATTACCTTATTGATACTCCCCTGGTCCCTTCAGGGGTCTTCACTTCCTCGACTCTAGTTTTAGGCACAACTATTGTTCCAACAGTTTCTTCCTCTAGAAATTCCTCTACAATTGGGCACCCACCTTGTCTTTCCTCTGATGACTCACTAGACACCACCACAGGTTCTTCTATCCACAGATTCTCCTTTCTTCATGAGGATGAACTAGGGGTCATTCTAATGGAACTCCACCTCTAAGGGTCCTGTTGACCAGTCATAGGAGGTTTATCAACCCTACTCTATTTAGAGCCTATGGTGTCTTTCTCTTGGAAGATGTAGCGATTTCAACAATAGGTGTTATTTCAACGTTAGGAGTTGCTTTAGTACTTGGTGTTATTTCAGTGCTAGGGATTGCTTTAGCACTAGGTGTTGCTTCAACACTGGGTGTTGCTTCAGCAATGGGTGTTGCTTTAGCACTCTCTTCATGCTCCTCATTCGCACCAGAACAAGGTTTCACTATCAAAGCATTCCATGAGCTCCCCTATCTCTATAATGAATGCATGATGACTAATTTAATGAGCACATGGTTAGTGACACAAATTTCTGGATGTTTTTCCCCTTTGACAGCCTTTTCCATGTGACGTAATGACTTCAGCAAGTAGTATGGTAAATTAATCAACTTCCTTTTCCTCGGGTGTGCCAACAATTGAAAGTGATAATTGAAAATAATCCCAAAATGGCCCTCACGGGTAATGAATTTTTGGATGAAGAGGGATACATCTTCCCAAGGGTGAGGAAGAGATGTTATTTTAAAACCCATGTGCTTGGGCGTCAATTCTTCTCCCTCATTTAATAATATTCCCTTAGCTTCATGATTGGCCACTTTCCTTGAGAACCACCATTCTCTTGTCCTAGGCACCCGAGTCACTTTTGTGATAACCTCTTCTGTGACAAAAATTATGAAGCCCCTGACCACATAGTGTTGTTCAACTAAGGCTTGGGAAAATTCTAAAGTGACCAATTCACTAAAACCATTTAATTTTTCAAAATAAATCAGCCATCCAACCCTTCAAAATTTTTTTAATGCTTCTGGATATTGTAACAACGCATTAACAAATTCAGGTTCGTGTATGACCACTGCTCCACCCATAGCTTCTCACAAGCACACTACTCAATAATGCTAGGAACTTGTTACAGAGTTTCTTCAGTGCACATAGATGCTTGCTCAGGGGATAATGTCAAGGTGTTTGTATTATAGGCAGTTACTCCTCCTTATTGCCAATTCGGAACCTTTAAATCAAAACGAGTTTCCAAACGATTGCATTGACCTCCAGATGTAACAGCATGAATAATAAGGAAAAAAAATTAATAATGATGAAGGAGTATTGGTACTAATGGTGGAAGTTACATTGGTTTAATCGTAAAAGGTAATGGTGTCAAAATGATCTAATCATGCAGTATTATGGTAGGGTAAGGTATGTATTATTTGGATGAATATTTGGATTTCCTAGATCCAATCTGATTAGGAAAGGCAACACGTGCTTAAGAAATTGTCTTTGTAACAACAACAACTCCCAAAACCTTAATTAATTCAAATCAGTAAAGGAAATAAAATGTAATCTTGTAACAATAAGCTTTGGTAGACCATCCAAACCTGAAATGGCCCAACCATTAACCATTAAACTACCTAACCCATAAGCAACAAATCCCTTAGCTATTGACACTTAATCCCTTAAACGCTAACCCTAATCCCCTAACCATTAATCTTTGTACCCCAAATCCCTAAATGCCATAATCCTCAAATCCCCTATCCACTTAGACCCCAAGACCTCAATTAATTAACTATTTAGGCACATCTGGCGCTAAATCCAGAGCTAAAAAGGGAGCTAACCAAGCAGGTCATTTAAGTACAAAAAAATGAGCTAAACCTAGCACTATCATTGACGTTATTTCTGGGGAAATTGATGGCGTTATTTCCGACACTATTTTCCGACGTTATTAGTGCATAATTTAGCGCCTAAATGTTTTGGTCGACGAAAGCAACGCCAAAAATAGATCCATCATGATAAATAGCATTGACTTTTTCAAAAAAATGGAGAAAAATACGCTAAAATAGTCCTTGGAAGTAAAAAAGGGAGCTAATCACAAGGATTTGTTGCAGTGTATAGAAAATAGTTGGACCATGAAAGATTAATGGCTTCCCTTTTTATGTGTGTTTGAGGTAGCAAACAGAACATTGGTTTCAGAGAAGAAAAAGTACATGATAGGAAATTTGTTGTTTCTCCAAATTCTAAGGTGGGACCTCTCAGAGTTAATCCCTAGATTGTTACGAGAGAAACTATGCTTAATACATGTGTTAGATGCATATTTTTCCATTGAGGAAAGTGTAAAATAGTCCATGTTAATATATGTTTTATTTATTTATTTCTTTCCTTCACAAATTGAGGACTTTGAAGAGGATTAAAGCATCACAAAGGTACCCATTGGATTTAAAGTAGTGATGAAGTAAGGGTTATACCCCACATTAAACAAATCCCCACTACCTAATGTTAATGTCCAAGCATGCATATATATAAAGATAAAACGGAAGTATCATGTTGTGTTTATAAGATAAAGGTTGGATCATTCAAACTCGATGAAATCTATTAAAAAAATTGATTGACACAACTAAACTTTATAACAAATGGAAGTAGATAAACTCTGAAGTGCATACTAATAGAAGTTGACAAATAGAAAGGAAGGAAAACGTACACTTTCACTTTCCTTGGTATTATTAAACTTGATAGAAAAGCTTTATTGCATGAATTTTATTTTCTAACATTTACATAATTAGTTCCAACAACATGCGTAATGGGGAGTAGAAGAGTGTTTTCTATTAGGAATGCTTTCCTATCTAAAGTAGTTGCAACAATGTCGTTACAATTAGCAACATAAATTATCATAAAAAATACAAATACCATAAATGGTTTTCACTATAAAATATCATATTCTACAATATTGTGAACTCACTCTAGTTGAAGTTCAATTCAAATGGCATATAAAAACACATTCTTCTTCCCCAAAAAGAACTCAAGAACTCAAAAATTTTATTCATTCATAATCCAACAAATTAGGGATGATTTCAAAAAGCTTGTTCTTTTTAACAAACATTTATATGTATAAGCAATTCTCTGTTTCATCAACCTTATGATAATTTCTTACACAATCTCAACAATCAAAATGATATTATTTGAAGTATAATTATCAACAATCGATACCCAATTTAAAATTAAAAAGTCTAACATCATATGTCAACATTCATTAAAATATATCAAAGTATAAAAAAATATGTCATATTTATAAGAATTTTGGTTATATACAAAGCCTTTTATTCCCAAAAATAAGCATGGTCTTCAACCATAAATCCTTCACATACATCATACCAAAATGTCCTTCACTCTCTTCATAACCAAAAATGTTCCACAAGTTTAGTATTTACCCAAAGCCATATCATCTCTATGAGGCATACAATTGTACACCCATTTATTTTTTCATTAGTGATAATATTTTAAATTCATTATTTTTCTTTTAGAATACAATTTCTATTACATAAATGTGTTTAACATCTTGCCCACAAGAAAAAAAATATCACCGTTGACACTAAGTTCCTTAAATAAAAATTAGAATGTCACTTGGATTTTTTTCTCTTAAGAAGTTATTATTGTAAAAGGAAGAAAACAACACCAACAATTTCTCTTCCAATTCGTATTGACCTACGTAATCAAATTTACTCAATAGTGTTAAATTTGGGTATTGGTGTGTTCTACAAGTCAATTTTCTCATGAAATAAATAAATTATTTGCATTAATATAATTATTATCCATACCAAATATTTCTTTAATTTTCATGGTACCCACAATAATGCCATCCAAACCCAAATTTGGGATATACAAGAATTTTACAACGAATATTCAATCAAGAGATTAGAGTGCTTGTGTTATTAGTGTTGCTCCAAACTAGCATGGATAAAATCAGGGATGTTAACGTCATTGTTGCCATCTCAAAACCAAATTTATTTTTGTAGAATCAAACTTATAAAAGCAATGTAGCTTTTGTGGGTAGTGATTTGTAGTTATTGTGGGTGGTGATTTGTTGCTATTGTGGGTAGTGATTTGGCCATGTAGATTGCTTTCCCACTGAGCATTTTTTCACATACCTATGTCCCTCTATCACCTTAGTCTATCATCTTAGTTGAGAGGGGTTTTTGTCATTTAACCAATAAAATTTACCTTCACTTATTAATTTCATTATGTGGGTCAAAGAGCACATAATACTCCCTTTGGAACTTACATTGGTTTCTTCCCCAAAATCATTAAATCAAGCCACATGCCTTATTTACATAATGTCTACTTAGGAACATTCAAACATTATATGCATCATTACCTTTTCAAATAATTGGCCAATGGTCACTTTCAAAATATCCTTGTGGGTTAATATTGACATTTTTTATTTAGTTGGGACCCATTCCATAAATTTCCCCAAAGGGTTCTAGGCCACGAGTTACAACTTGACATAAAAACCAAACCAAATATTGGCTCAATGAATTGTTAACTCTATTAGACTTGTGATGCAAAAATACCTCAAGTTTCTCCTACTCATCCCATGGTTAAAACATGCTTCGTTAGGAAATTTTTTGCGTTAGGGTATTACTCAACGAGGAGCATTGCAAGAAATTAACCCTAGGGGTTAGGTTTACATATTTCCTTCTTGGGCACCATTGAACAACATTTAGTCCTTGAATGGAAAACATATAGGTGTAGGATATGAAAAGTTTCAATATTGGTGTTCTATTCATTTTTTATGCCCCCGCGAACAATCGAGTAAATTTCCCTATAGGGCTCCAAGATATGAGTTGCAACTTGCTATTAAAACAAAATTAGGCCTCGATTTGACAAAACATTTACTCGATTGGACTTAGGATATTGAAGTACCTTTATGGGAGTATGTATATTGTTTTTTCCATGGATTTAACATGTATTGTTGTAAAATTTCTACAGCTAGGGTTTTTCCTAATGATGAGCATTGCAAGAAATTGGATCTAGGTGTCACATTTGAAAATCATCGTCTTGGGTACCACTTGATAGCTTGCTATTATGTAGATGTCCAACATAGAGGTGTAGGATTTAAGGACATGATTTTTTATTTTTATTTTTATTTTATGCCTCCAAGACCACTTTTAAAAGTTTCCATAAAGAGATTTGGGTCACAAGTTGTAGCTCATCATAAAACCCAAATTGGGCATAGATTTAAAAAACCATAGACTCCATGATCTAGGTGGACATCGGTGGTCACTGGCTCAAAGAACAATTCTCCATCTTGGGAGTTTTTCTACAGTGTTTTGGATTCTCAACTTCTAGAGCCATTTTGAGATCCTAAACGATGTTTTTTGGATGTGGTGGAGCCCAGTTGATAATTGTTGGCTCTTGGTTAGGCCCATTAGTAATTTGTACTTCTTGGGTAGACCTTTCACATGGGATATGTATGTGCCAAACAAAGATTGTATGAAAAATTTATGACCCTGAGAAGGTAACATGCCAACTAACCCCATCAGGGCCCACAAACCTTTTTGCATTTCATTTCCCAAGGTTGGTTTTTGGATGTTTAGGGTTTTCTCATTGTTTCTTTATGTTAAAAGGAGCCTTTTGACCTCATTGTAAGGTGCTATGGTGAATGCACGTAGCCATCACATCTCTTCTCACACATAAGCTACAACCATTCAAGCAAGTTTGTTTCATTCTGTACTTTTATAGTTTTAGAACATTTCATTTATTAATAAAATTAATTTTTTACCATATCTCTGTGTTTTTGTTATAAATCAATATTTCATTTTGTTCCCTTCATAAATCTAGATTAGTGTATTAGAGAAATTTTCTCTTTATATGTTTCTTTGTGCATGTCCTAAACGAGGTTAGGGTATACGGATTTGGAACTCGAACTACTTGAGCCTTTGCAAGACCATCCTTTCCAACCCTGACCGCCTCACATGGTGAAAGAAAATAAATACGAGGGAGAAGAAGATCATATTAAATTGTTGCTTGTGGATGCCCTTATGTGACAAAGGAATGAGATGATGGATATTTTTTACTAGATCCTACGATGACTGCCAATAATAAATGCATCTTTGTCAAGCAATGAATTTGGAGGTGCTACCCCCTCTAAGGTACAAATTAGTTTTTATATTCCTATATCTAAACGCCAGATATATGAAAATGCTCTAGAAAAATGGTTAAATCTACGAGAAGGGTATTTTTTGTCCACAATTTTTCCAATAGATAAAAGATTACCTTTGCGCTCCTTAAGTTTGTCCCCCATGTCAAGGATTGATGAGAGACTTACCGTAAGCAGAAGGCCATAGAGGAATCTGCAATGTTAGCAGTCATACCCACATGGGGCTCTTTCAGGGATGTCACTAAGGAACAATATTACCCTGTTGGAAGCTACGATGACTAGTACATGAGATGGACAACACTATGGTAGGAGAGGGACCAAACAGTGCAACAAGATGGGTATCAAATAATCCAAGTGACATCGGGTGTTCAAGTACCATGTTGTTTTGCATAGATACATCCAAATATAAATGGATTTTATGAACATCTCCTCATTGGGTGCAACGTATCCATATGTTATTAAAATCATGCAGAAATTTAAATAGAAGAAGCGAGAGTTTGGATCTAAATATTTCTCACAATAGAAGTAGGGAAAGGGAAACCAACCCATAAAACAAAGGATAAAGCTAGCATGTATCACCCTAGGACAATTCTTCTAGGCCATAAGCAAACACGGGTAATGGGAAGATGTAGAAAGACACAGGAAAGTTGTGTGAGTTCCATAAGAGCCCTTAGCATAACACTGATAAATTTCGCTCAAAGTACTCATTGGTGATCAAGTTGAAAGCCTCAGAGCCAGGTGTAGGTTCTAACTTTGAATTAGATTTAGACAAGGGGAAGTAGATTATAGATGTAGATCCTAGTTCCATTGTTTCTATCACAAAAGCACACCCAAGTCAACTTGAAGAACTCGAGGAAGGTGAGCACCTTTTTCACTTACAGATATGGGTGAAGGGTTCTTTGTTGCACTTCATTTTCCTAGTAGAAGTTAAAATAACCTCATCTCAACAGAGGTCGCCAAGCAATTGGACCTACAAACAACACCACACTCATAGCCATACACTAAGGTGTGGCTTCGCCAAGGTCGAGATCTTTGTGTCAACCAATAGTGCTACTTTCCCTACAACATCAAGCCCTTTAATGATGAGGTATTGTGTAATATTTCCCCTCTTGAAGGTAGTGATGTTATTTTAGAAAAACCATACTTATGGAAGAGTTATGTTGTATATGAGTCTAAACCTCATAGTTTTATTATTATTTTGGATAAACAACTATACATGACACTAAAGGTAGCTCTTCCTACCTCAATTTATTTAATCTCCACTAATCAATGTAGGAAGCTCATCTCTTACACCAAGAAATTTGTCTTCTTCTTGATTCAATCTGAAAGTGAGAAGAAGGTCACAGCCACAACCATGGTATCCACACAAGGCCTTTCTACACAATATAAGCAAGTGAACAAGGTCAAGAAATAATACAAAGACACCTTCTCCTCACCCACGGTACCTCTACATTGTCAAGTCAAACATTCAATCGATTTCACCCCTGACAGACCTTTAATCAATGGATCAATATATTAGTGTGATCTTATAGCAAATGTGAAAATCAAGTACCATATTTAATAGCTTCTCCAAAAAAGGCATATTTGATTGATATCCTCACCCTGTGGAAGCCCACTATACTCGTTTAAAATAAAGGTAAGACCTTATGAATCTACATTGATTATAGGGCCCTAAACAAAGTCATGATCAGGATCTGGTAACCAATTCCCCAAATTGATGAACTTATTAACCAACTCAAGGGGGATAAGTACTTTAGTAAGATGGATCTAAAGTCTAGATACCACTATCTCCTAAGTGGGAGATAAGGTTGGGTTGCATTTGTAGAAAGAGAACCATATAGGACCCCATCAGAACCTTTGTCCACTTTTCTATGGACATGTTGACATTGTTGGACCCAGCAAGATTTAGTGGATCTCCCTAATATGAAGTCATGACTAGACCTCAAACTATTTGTAGTAGGAGTCCTAACAGTGGGTGGTAGTGTAATTCCTTGACTGTGATAGCGCACAGATGTAAGTAAGATAAATTTGGGTGAGAGAAAGTGTCTGACCCTACAGAGAGTCAAGTGCAATGCATGAAGGTTCTAGCACACAGAGGTGAAAAGGAAGTGTGCCCCTTATAAACCTGTAATAGTACGCAGTTTGAAAGGAAAACACGAGCGTAATGACATCACAAGTTAAAATGCAGAATAATCCACAAAATAAAGTGACGAGTTAATCAAACAACACACATTCAACATGATTCATACAATTGCATACAAAGTAGTTCATAAGAAAATTCATAAGTTAAACAACATACATTGTTAAAGCAACCAGAATAGTCCAACTACAATAACAAGATATGCATGAAATTGTGTTGCCTATGATATTATAATTATAAGTGAAAGTTCCATCCATACATACACCATTGATGACCACTAGTCCCAATAGTGGAACATTATAGTCAAGAACACCTGCTCCTCCAAAGAAGTATACTCGCTCTACGCTATGGAGAAACCAAGACTCTTTACAATACTCTCGAGCCTTTTCTAAGCCTAAGCCTAGCCAAACGCTTGGTTCCCAAAAGCATGTTCTATGAGTTATGAGGTTCTTTTTATAAAAAAGGGCAGGGTGACCCTTGACATTCCCCTTTGTGACTCTTTGACTACCCTCATGACACTTCAACTTCCTTACAAGTAACTCATTACATAACATGATGACCTTTCACATTCCACTAATGACACTTGGAATTTCACTTACAACATATTTACAAAAGATATTACATTTTCCACATGTACCCATGTAAGACAAAATAGACTAGAGAGAACTTAACAAGACAAAACACTATGATTCCGAAGCTTGGGGAAATACCAACTCAAAAACCTCCACTTCGGGCTTCTCAATCACATATTTATGCCAAGATTGGTACTATATGATGGTGCCCCCAAGCTACTTAACAGTGTCCTTCTGATAGCAGACTCTTGCCTCCATGGCATCTGGGTATATGGTCTTGGAACCTATATCCAACTTGTTCTGAGGTATGTGAAGCATGGCGTTGACCATGACAGGACCACCAATGTACTTCTACATGTTATGTGCTCTCAGCTCCAATTCTTCCCTTGTGGCCTCTCACTTTAGTTGCTCCATGTACTCATCGATCTCTGGAAAGACTTGGTTCTTAGGTCTAGCCTTGGTGAGGGAACCAATTGATGGGACCTTATGCATTCTCACTATGACATCCAAATTATTGTAAAATCATGCATATGAGGCATGTATGCTGCTGATGAATGGGGCGAGTTATTCATAGTTCTAGATCAACATTCAGACCTTTTCATTCTCCATATCTACCTATGGCTTCATCTTCTTGGCCAAGTGAAGCAAAGCCCCTTTATACTGCATTTTGCATTCTTGCACATGGGCGATGGCAGCATGTATTTTTTTGAGAGTTTGAAAAAACTCTTTTCTCCATTACTGTAGGCCATGCACATGGAAAACTACTTTATGCATGGTGAAAAATTTGTCATAGAGCTTCGGCATGGTACTCTCAAGTGTTGATACTTCAGCAAGTATCACTTTCATTATCTCCCCCATTGTAGAAAATGCATTATAAATTGATGCTCCGAGTTGTACTAACTATTTCATGTAAACCTGCAAGTATTTTTCCAATTGTTCATTCTCAGTAGTCAAGTACTTAACATTTGAGCTTGTTTCTCATTAATAGGCCAAGCTAGCTTCGACAAGGGTAGTTGGATGTTGCCTAGTGTTCGAAACTATCACCCTTTCCTTGATGAATGCAGGTGATGTGTGATCATTTGATAAGTGCTTCCTTTGTGCCTATACAATCCTCTTATACAACTCATCAAATGATAGATTGTACACATCCATAACCAGATCATCATCAAGGAGAACAACTTCTCCTTGATTACACAGGACTGGTTCTGACACTAGAGGTGGCGTAGACTGAGAGATGAACTCTAGTGCTCTCAGCATAAGTTTATTATCTTCATTCTATGGCTCCTGCTCCAACTCCATGTCTATCATTTCGATCATTTGATCAATTTGCTGAGCAAGCTCCTAATCCTGCATTTGTTCACCCTCTTCTTTAGCTGCTAGTTGTTTTGACTCATCAACCTGTATGGGCATTGTTTATCGTTCATCACGCCTTACCTTTATTCCTCTTCCTATTTTTTCTTCTCTTATCTTTCTCTCCTCCTCAACTCCTGTTCTTCCTTCAACTTCTTCTTCGTCTCCTGCAACTTCAGTTCTACTTCCTACAACCTCTTCTTTTCTCTCTTCCTTCGTGCTACTCTATTTATCTGTTTCTCCCTCTTTGCTTCCACTGCCAAATATTCTTTCTTTGTGATAGGATCTGCCCTCATCTTGCAACTTTTCTTTGCCTCTAGGTTCTCAACAATCTTCCTCTTTTCGTTGTCCTGCATTGGATTGTTTCCTATTGCTTCTGTTGTTGTTGTTGCTTCCTGTGATGTTGTTGTCTTCGAAGCAACTTTCCAAGTTGTTGCTATACTAACCAACTCACGGAGTTTGGAGGCATTGTAACAGGACCTCCAAGGTCCTTCCTCTGGCCAATGACATGCCCCTTGGATCCATGGAAAATACACCCTCGCACAGTGGTTCTTACAAATACTGTGGGGATCATACAGATTAAAGTCTTTGGTGTCGAACTTGAATTTCAATATCTCCTTGGCCTCGACATGTGCATCCTTCAAGCTCTTAATATTGTATAATCTGATCCACAAAGAAAGAGCGAGCCATAGTGCTTCTTCTTCCTATGGAGTCCTGCTGACAACCCTGTGGAGAGGTGATATGAGACCTCTTGCATGATCAAATTGTCAGTGGCATACCTTGGCAGAACATGTGAAGGCTTCTCTCCACCAAAAACTCTGATGAATGTGCCACCTGGTGAGGCATACCAATCTGCAATGTTTACTATTGCCTCCATTACTTCTTAGGACATACAAGGTGGATCTTGTTCAAAGATAAGCTTGTATAACAGGATGATAAAATGGTCTGTTAGCTTAGACATCACCCCTTGATAGCTATAGTTAGAAAGAAACTTTCAATAAAAGTTAACGATAGTCTCCTTGGTGTCCATGTCCAACTCATGCCAGGGAACTACTGTTGGGCATAGATTGCATCAAGTAAGTACGCAAACATGTAGAATCTTTCTTGCTCATTCTTGCAAAAATTCCAAGTGCTAATCACATGGATCTTCAACTGATGAGCCAAAAAATATGACCAGTTGAATGGCTTCCTATCATTCACCAACTGGTCCAACATGAATACCTAACTTTCAGGAAATTTTTCTATGTTCTCTTGACCATATATTTTGTAGGCAAAGATGATCAACAATTGATAAACCTTCCAGAGGGACTTTGTCTTGTAAACATGATTGGGTGTCTGTCTAAAATTTTACGACTCTTTCACCCAACGCTTGAAGATATCTCTAGTGTTCACAAAGCGATGAGTGGCATAGAAAAATGAGTCAATGTGCTTCACTAGCTGGGGTAAACGATACATCTACTGAAAGTTCTCCACCCTGCAGGTTTCAAGCTCTATCCCGCTAGCACTGCTTAGTGTCATAGTTTGTTCATCTGAGTGTGAGACAAACCATCTAATAATGTCCGCACATTGGAAGACGGGGTACTTGCATGAAACCTTGTATAAGTATGACCACTAGATGCTAAGGTAAACCTGTTAGTCCTCTAATTATTCCTTGAAGTCCTCTGCAAAAGTATCCTTGATTTGTTTCCATGTCAATGTTGTACCCTTCTCAATGAAAAGTTGAGTGTCTGCATAAACGGTAAGTCAACTGATATCTGCTCAAATTCTTCCCCAGTACTTCTCTCAACGATTTCCTTTGATGTAGCTCTCTTGGATGCCATGTTAACTGTAACTGCTAGAGAGATTCTCAATAAGTGTTGTACATGTGGGGCAGAGAGGACATTGATGGCAAGCAAATGTCAGCTTAAAAACCAAAGCAACTTCAAGACAAGACCATGCAACAAACAGGGCTCATGATGGGAAGCTTGATAGAGGTCATTGGCTAATTGTGGGAATTGCGCATTGTGCAGCCCCAACAGTTAGTTGGGAAGCTTGATGATTGGAACTGCACAATGCGCAGTTTAGTCTTGGGCCAAGACCGAGAGAGACTGTGCATTTGCGTAGTCTCAGTGGCCAAGTTGGGAGGCTGGATCCTTGAACTACACAGTGCACAGCTGGAGCCAGGCCAGTACAACCTCTACGCAATTCTACAAGCCAAGGCAAAGGCCTTGAGCTCCTAGATTACATAGTGCATGCAATGAAGAATGAGATACGGGCAAGGGGAGGCCAAGATCTACCTAAGGGGAGTGTGAAATCAAGCAGATCTGAAGGATGGTGTGATGTTGAGTGCATATGTGACTATGTGATGATGCATGCAAGTGAAACAAGTGCAGGAATAAATCAAACTGAAGGAAAACAAAACATGTGAAGAGAGTTGTCGCAACGACGACCATTAGTGAAAAAATAGGGTAACACATGCGACACTTGGGAAAGGCAATCTAAAACTTGAAACAACACTTCTACAAGCTAAAACAAGTTAAAGCACCAACATTCATTTAAAGAAACAAGTGGAACATCACTATCACAAGCTAAACAACAAAAAGCAACAGAAAAAGTAGCAAAAGACTAGAAAAGAAAAACTCACCTGGAAAAGCAACGACTACCGCATCGAGGGTTCGTTGAACTCCTTTGGAATTTTATAGCTCCAACATCAAATGTTCAAATGAGCTCCAGTAGCATTGATTAAATATATTTGGTTAATTTAGGGTTTATGACGCACATGCCAAAAATCAAGGAAAAAGTGGCATTTGGCGGAAGTTTCTAAAAACAATGTAAGTGCCTCCTTCGGGTTGCTAAAAATAGATCCCTATTTTTTAGGGATGATTTTTTTTGGTTTTTTCACAAAAAAATGCCATGCATTTCACAGAGAGATTGCACAGCTTTGGGAAGAGTCGGGCAACTCTTTGGCTCATGTATTGCGCCATTTCTGAGCACAGTAGGTTCTACACCATTTCTGAGCACAGTGGGTTCTATGTAATTTTTGGGCTGAGTGGCCCTATGTTGCCTCTCAAGTCTGTGCAATTTCCCAGCTCAAGGTTGGCTTCCACCCAGTTTTGCGCATTTCCTAAGCTCAAGTCTCACTATCAGTCAAGAATACGGAATTCCCAAGAGTAAGGCTAGTTGCCTTCAAGGATTGTGCAGTTCTCTAAGGACAAGTTGAAACTGTCGAAATACCAAGTCAAGAGATCGGCTTGTGGGTTAGAAAATGTAATAAGTGAGAAAACCAAGCCAATATTGAGAATAATAAAGTTCATTTGAACCACAAGTACCTGGATCAGTGCAATATGAGTTGGTGTGGCTTATAAGGGAGGCTCCAAAACGAAGCATGGGAAAAATTTTGGAGGGTGGTTGTAACCACTATAACAGGACCTTACACCATCACCAAGGCTACGGATGACAATTATTATGAGCTAAGTATTCCCCCCTTCCTTTGCTTACACCCAATATTCAATGTAAACCTCATTCAACCATACTTTCCACCATTAATGGACACATAATAAGTAACCGAGTAGTTGACATTGATAGAGCTTAACCTCAACTGCATGGAACAGGAAACCATTGATTAGATCATGGA
Source organism: Pinus taeda (assembly GCA_000404065.3). Classification (NCBI taxonomy): domain Eukaryota; kingdom Viridiplantae; phylum Streptophyta; class Pinopsida; order Pinales; family Pinaceae; genus Pinus; species Pinus taeda. The sequence continues at coordinate 11,476 of APFE030830330.1, read as the reverse complement.
AACATAGGTTAAGGGCACTCGTCAATAGAGGATTTGGATTTATCAGGGTATCAAAGCAGGGCAATTCCTGCACCAAGGCAAGTAGTTCACCCAAGGCCAAGTTCAAAAAACGTTTTCCCATATGACGAGGGCACTCAACAAAATGGATACCATAGATGCCTAAGTGGGGAGGACTAAGCCAAGTGGATATCGATGGCCACCCCCCTATTCCACTAGGTCAAAGCACAATTCTCCATCTTAGCAGTTTTTCTACTGTGTTTTGGGTCATGAAATTCTAGGACCATTTTGAGGCCCTATATGGAGTCTTTTTTATGTGGCAGGGCCTAGACAATAGTTGAAGCCTCATGCTTAGGCTTACATCAAATGTGTACTTCTCAGATAGACCTTTCCAACAAACTTCTGAACACACCAAATAGAGATCATATGAAAAATTTATGACCCTGGGAAGTTGACATACCAACTAACCCCATCAGGGCCCACAAAACTTTTGGCATTTCAACTCCTAAGATTAGGTTTTTGGATGCTTACGGTTTCCTTATTGTTGCTTTATGATTTTTTGTTAATTTTTATTTTTATTGCAACAATTTTTTTTTTACATTAGTTTAGGCAAATTACTATCTCTAGCTTACCATTTTGGAAACTAAACCAAAGGCAATAAAGTAGAGAGTCAAGAACTTGTAAAATTGGAGGTGATTATATGAAAATTAGAGATCAAAATATTGTGTTACCCCACTCAGGGGGAGACCAACAACAAGAGACAAAATTGATCATTGAGTTGTTCGAAAATATTTTCTTCCATTTTTCTTGCGAACATCAATCCATCCTGAGAAATTGTTGAGATCATATGACATGGAGATAATGGTTGCATTTCCTTGAGGCATTTCCATTTTTAGAATATCTGCAATAGTGATTTCTTCTTTATCACTATTTGAGTGATATGATTCATGAAGACATTTATGTCTAATAATGGGTAAAGCCAAGATCATGGTTGTATCTCTCTCTTCTTTATTTGAGGGATCCATATGAGAGAGAGGAGATGGCGAAGGAGGATTATGGATTGCAGAGTGTGTGGGATGAGTTGGCACTACGAGGGGTTGTTGTAGTTGTTTTTTTGTTTTTACATGTCATCCTGATAGTGATTTGAGGAATTATTATATCCTTTTGGGTCTTTCCATCCTTGACTCTTACTTTGGGCATCAAGGGGATGAGAATGCCCTTGAGAAGAAGGGAAAGCATTCTATAGATGACCTAGTTTTTTACAATACCTACGTTGGAAAGTTGTGATTTCGTAATCGAACAGTTATGAAAAGGTTATACTATTCTAGTTGAGAAGGATCCTATCACGAATCCATTTTCTATGATCAATTTTGACATAAATGCATGCAAATGTTACAATACCCCTCTCAATCATGTCTATATCTATCTCGATAAAATGACCTAGAGAGTTTCCTACATAAGATAAAACATGTGGAGTTAACAAATGAATGAGCATATTAAGAAGTCTTACCCAAGCCAGATTGGCTAAAGCTATAATGGATAAATGACTGAATTTAGGAAACCATTGTTGAAAGTGTTAGCGCTTGAAATTTCACCTCAGGCTGAAAAAGGTAAACTCCAAGGAAACATCAAACCACTTAGCCTCGTAGCTAGCCCTACGGGGCAGGAGAGGGCTCTCTCCGGTCTATCTCGGAAAAAGGTCTTCAATGGGATGAAACAACCAATAAAGAACACTGATTTTAGGCTAGTAAACTGATAAAAAGGTTTGATTTGGGATTTTTAGGGTTTTGGTGGAAAATTGGGGAAAGGCAATTTTGGGTGCGGGGATTGGACATAGTTTTCGCAGGGGGCTCTTTGGGGCGAGGTAGGAGACTGTATTGATGCCTTTGAAAGATTTGAATGGATTAGAATTACTAGTGAGGAGCTAAGGAGAGCAAGCAATCACCTTGAATTCTCCTTAAACAGCTGAAAACATTGATATTAAGCAAACTTAAAGACAGAGCATAGCAACCATGAATTCTACCTTAACACTTCATTTGCCTAATTTGCAGAAGAAAAAGTAAGAAGATGATTCACATAACAAACTTACAAGTACAAATAGAAACACACCATCAATACATGTAACCACAGGAATCCCAAAAAGGACTGCAAAACCCTGGTCTTTCTTCCTTTGCCAAAATGCAGTGATACAATTAGTAATACAATAGAAGCTTTCTCCCTCAAGAGTCCAACCATGAAAATGACCAAGAAAGTACATAATATAGGAAAGCTAACATCTTTCCTTGCCTATAGGGGTCGAGCTCACTATAGTAGGAGCTGTTTCAACCAATTCCAAATTGAGCACTGAAAACTAGGCAGTCAAAACAACTTGCCTCTATAAGCTAGGAAACTAGTTCATTCATTAAATTTTTGCCTATCTTATGAATGAATCTTCTAGAAGAGATAAATGAGTGTCAAAATATCATAAAAATACATCATTTACATCAAGGAGGATCAAAATCCACTCCAAAAAGTCAAACCTAGTCAAAACTGCGTTTTGCTGAGCTGTAGGTGCATTTCTGTGAAAATTGCCCAACGGGTCGTGCCCTGATTCTAAACGGGTCGGGCGCATTTGGAGACGTTGTTGAGGCACTTCCATTTGTCAAAATGAAGCAAAAGTGGGCTTGTTGGAAAGGTCTAGATGTCTACTTTCCAACCCAAGTGGCATTTCTGAATTTGGTGTCCATTTGCCCCTCCAAAATGGCAATCTCCCAAGATTGCTTCCTATGTGTCAAAAAGGTGGCAGAAAGTCATTTTTTGCTTGTTTTTTGACCTTATGGAGGCTCAAAACTTGGTGAAATTTCTTGGTACTTGCTGAGCAAGTGTATTTTGTCCTGACAAATCCAAAAATGCAAAATTTTCCTGAAATGGACCTTCCCATCGAAAGGGTCGCGCACAGTGCGCGACTCGTTGGGGAAGAAAACCTGTGTTTTGACCAAAAATTCACAAGTGACCAAAAATGCTCAATTTTTTTGAAATTTGTGCTGGGGTTGAGTCATTTAGCACCATGCTCCTTCAAAGAAGCCTCAGCCAAGATGTGGAGGGGATCGGGCCTTCTTCTTCGTTTTAGTGCCTTGGCCAACCGTCCTTGGAGCACCTTCATTCTTGCCTTGCATACGTGCATTCGGGCCCAATAGTGGTTCTTGATATTCCGGAGAAGGTCCTTATCTTTGTTGGCCTTGGCCAGAAACCTCTCCAAATAAGAATTGACCCGGAGAAGCATGGACTCTCGATCTATGGGTGTCAAATCACCGGGTCTCCCACGGGCTAATTCCCGGTCATCACGAATCCTTCGCTGCTCATAGAGCTCGTGCTCATCCTCCAACTGTTTATTGTGCTGCTCTAAATAGTTAATTACCCATTTTTCCATCTACAATTTCTTGTGCAGTGACTCATTCTCGGTCCTTTTCTCTCGGATGATCTCCTTGAGCTTTGAGGCAGGGGAGCTATCCTCAATATCAATGATGTCAATATCTGGATCACATGACAATCCTTCCTCAATCCTGGGCTGCTTGCCCCTCTCTGATGCTTATGCTGCTTTCGGAAACGAGGCCCTTTCCACCTGGTGTGGAGATAACACTCACGGTGCTGATGAAGAAGGAAAGACCCCTTCCACTTGATGTGGAGAAAATACTCGCCGAGCTGATGCAAATAAGGCCCTGTGGCCTCTCTGATATGTGACCAACAGAGGAGAGCTAGCATGTCTAACCTCGGGGATATCATGCTACTATGAAGGTCCTCCCTCCTCATGAACAACCTCCGGGGGTGGTGGTGGTGCTGTGAAGAAATCTTGGGAGATGAAATCCTCCCATGGAATACCCTGCTGGGCCAACTGATGCATGACCACAATCTTGATCAAAGAATAATGGTAAATGCTCCTATGTTGCTATGCTGGACTCTTTCTCTGCACCAATGACACCATCTTCTCAATATTTCGGCACATGAAAAATGGTATGTTCATCATCCATACCCGTGTGAAATGCATCAACAAGCGAATATGGTATGAAAACAAACGTGAAAATATGCCCTCACAGGTGAAATAGCGCATGATGAGCCTCATCAAGGGAATATACTCATCCCTCAAAAATATGAAAGGAAATACACCAGTCATGTGCCTCATATATTCAGGTTTAATGTAGGGCTCATTCTGAAATTTTTCCAATAGTTTGCACTTGTTCCACTCTTCTCCAACATTAGGTATCCCTGTTGCTTGAGCAACCATCTCAGGTGTCAATGTAAAATCTAATCCTGCAAGATTTACATGCCCGTCATGCAAATGAAAAATAAACAAGCGGACCAATTCCCTGTGATGCTGAATTTGAGAAATCCTCTCGCAAAATTCATAACATGATTGATAGCGGAAACATGTGACTGCAAGTGGACAAGCCTGTAAATAGGTCAAAGAGTTGGGCTCCTCTCTCACATGTTGACCACCCTTACCACCCCTCCTCCTTTGTACCTCAACCTCTGGTGTTGACTCACGGTCATCACTTTGCTCATAGTCGGTTTCAGTTTCTGACATGGTTTCAAGAGCAAAGTGGGTGAAATGTATTGCTGCTTCTGCTCAAATGACTTGTTGTTTTAACTGTTGAAATGCTGCAAACTTGAGGAGATTTGGGGTCGTTTTGAAGTGTGTAGGTAATTTGCTGTAGGTGAATTCCCAACGGGTCGCGTGCAGGTCTGGACGGGTCGCGCACACCCAACATGTCGTGTCAGTGCTTTTTTCTAACTGATATGACCCCCTTGACGTGTCGTGCCTGCCCAATACGTCACACACAGGTCTGGATGGGTCGCACGCGGGCTCTGTCTGCAATTTCACCCAATTTCTTTCCAAATTGCTTTTCACTATTGCTTTGAGGCAAATTATGATCAAATGGAGGGAGAGGGGGCTTTATAGGCCTGATTTAAATTAATTTCCCCTCAAACCCTCTTTCTAATGTTTATAACTTGACACTTTTTCAAAATTTAAATGCTATTGACTTTATGGTTTCCTTTTGTCCGGAAATTGATTGAACTAATGATTTTTCTTGAAAATTTTTGCAGGGATAGCTTCTGAGGAATCTTGGCAAAGGGGACCAGGGCTGCATGATGACTTTTGAAGAATTTTGAATTTTTACAAGTTTTTACAAAAATGAGAAAATGACCTTGTCTTTAAAAACAGGGTTTTTAAATCCAAGGTAAAAATTAGCTGTACAAGATGAAATCTTTTGAAGAAATACTTTGATAGTCATCCCTCTAGCCTGCTGGGCATGTATTGACTTTTAAAGACATGACCTCAAAGACAAATTGGACCTAAACCCTAGACCTAGGACTTTTGACCTTATAACAAGACCAATGACCTTGTGAAGAATTTATTGACTGAAACAAACTTAATCCAGCAGTGCCAAGAGGGGAATAAAAGACACAAGCTCCTCCATCAGGGTTATGGCATGCCTAATGGAATGCAATAAGATGACACTGATGAGACACCTACTTATGTAAATGCAAAGAGTTTTGATCACTGATGGAGGGCTCCTAGACCGACTTTAAGAGGAACAAAGAGGTGTAATTGCACAATTATGTTCGCTAGATGTTTCCACATTGGAATCATCTATTTCTCCTGATCTTCAAAAAGTCCTGGACAATCATTCCAAGGTATTTGAGACTCCGAAAGGTCTCCCACCTATGCGTGATCATGATCATGCTATTCATATGATTCCATGAAGTGTTCCTCCAAACATCAGGCCGTACAGATATCCCTATGTCCAAAAGAGCGAAATTGAATGTATGGTTGCAGAAATGCTAGAGGTTGGTATAATTGAACCGAGTCAAAGTTATTTCTCTGCTCCAATCGTATTGGTGCACAAGAAGGATGGATCATGGTGCATGTGTCTGGATTTTAGGGAGCTCAACAAGCTCACTATTAAGGATAAGTTTCCCATTCTCGTCATTGATGAATTACTCGATGAATTGCATGGATCAATTTACTTCACCAAGTTGGATCTTCGTTCAGGATATCATCAAATCAAAATGAAGACTGAAGACATTATGAAAAAAACATTTAGAACTCATGAGGGTCATTATGAATTTTTGGTCATGCCTTTTGGCCTTACCAATGCACCCTCAACATTTCAAGGTTTGATGAACTCAATTTTCAAACCATTCCTTAGAAAATTTGTGTTAGTATTTTTTGATGATATACTAATCTACAACAAGTCTTGGAAGGATCATGTTGAACATGTTGATAGGGTGCTACAAATATTGAAGGAGAAACAATTATATGCAAAAAGATCCAAATGCTTCTTTGGAGTCCAAGAGGTGGAATATCTGGGTCATATTGTATCTCATGAAGGAGTTAAGGTAGACCCTAGCAAAATTAAAGCCATTAAGGAAGGGAAAATCCCCACATCCATAAAGAATCTACGAGGATTTCTCGGGTTCACAGGGTATTATCGCAAGTTTGTTAAGAATTATGGGAGAATAGCAGCACCTCTAACAACATTATTGAAGAAAGATGCATTTTCATGGACTCTGGAAGCAACAAAAGCCTTTGAACATCTTAAAGAGGCAATGTGCCAAGCACCGGTCTTAGCTACACCGGACTTCACAAAAACCTTTATTGTGGAATGTGATGCTTCAGGAAATGGAATTGATGTTGTTCTAATGCAAGATGAAAGACCCATTGCTTTTGAAAGTCGTCCAATCAAGGGAAAGTTTTTAAGCAAAGCTATTTATGAGAAGGAAATGTTGGCAATACTCCATGCACTTAAGAAATGGCGACCCTACCTAATGGGAAGACACTCAAGGTAAAAACGGATCATGATAGCCTTAAATACTTTTTAGACAAAGATTATCCTCTGAAGAGCAACAAAAGTGGGTCACAAAGATGTTGGGTTATGACTTTGAAATCATCTACAAAAAAGGGAAGCAAAATGTGGTGGCAGATGCACTCTCAAGAAAGGATGAGGATGTGGAAGCATTGTTGTGCGCCAGTTCTATTATCCAACCAGATTGGACAAATGAAGCAAGGGAGGAATGGAAGAATGACGAAGAACTGTGGGAACTTATTCAAAAATTACAACAAGATTCCAGTACATCTGACACATTTAGCTGGAAAAATGATTCGTTATGGTACAAAGATCACTTATACCTCTGTAAGAATTCCCAACTAAAACAAAAGATTCTTATGGAATTGCAAAATTCTCCCTTAGCAGGGCACTCAAGATTTTTAAAAACTTACCACAGGGTTAAGAAGGAATTTGTTTGGGATGACCTTAAATCAGATATTCAAAAGTTTGTGACGGAATGTTTGGTTTGCCAACAAAATAAATTTGAAACAATTAATACCTCGGGTCTATTACAACCTTTATCCATTCCAAGCCAACGTTGGGAGGAGGTTTCAATGGATTTTATCACAGGTTTACCCAAGTTTGAGGGAAAGAGTGTCATCATGGTGGTAGTTGACAGACTTACCAAGTATGCACACTTTTGTGCATTATCACATCCATTTAAAGCCAGTACAATTTCTACTGCATTTATGGAAACAATTCAAAAGCTACATGGAAACCCAAAGATTATTG
>APFE030830326.1:29586-48600 GCA_000404065.3 Pinus taeda | reverse complement strand
ATTAATTATTTTTCTTCTTAATAAGATTTATATCTATGTTGATAGTAACAATGTTATGAACCCTAATATTAAACTCCAATTTTGAAAAGTCGAATTTTGACATTAATTAAATTATAAAATTGTGATAATCATTGTCATATTAATTGTCACATTAAAATAATGTTTATCGTATTATTGAACCCAAGGGATCAATAAACACAAGACATTAACAAATTCAAGAGATTAATAATATAATCCTTTTGAATTAATATTATAAATTAAAAGTATTAATAAATCGAAGGACTATTCAGTATTATAATAAGTGATTAATAGACCAAAGGGATTTTTAATATTATTTACTCAAGTAAATAATCAACCCAAGGGATTAATATTATAAACCCAAGTAATTAATAAAACAATGGGATTAGTATTAAAAACCTAAAAAAATAATATTATAAACTATTGGGCTTTGTATTAGAAGCCCAAGGGATTAGTATTATAAACTCATGAGATTAAAAAAAACCAAGAGATTAACGTGCTAAACCCAAGGGGTTATTAATATTATAAACTCAAGGGATTAATAAACCAAGGGGATTAGTACTATTATAAACCAAAAGGAAACTCTTGGGATTAATATTATAAACCCAATAGATTAACAAAAAAACATAATTCTTAATATTTTAAACCCACTCCCTTAATCAACACAAGAGAATAATATTATTTAAACCCAAGGGATTAATAAAATGAAGGGATTATTAATATTAGAAAACCAAGGGATTAATAAATCAAAGGAATTAAAATTATAAACTCAATGGAAACACTTGGATTAATATTATAAACACAAGGGATTAACAAACTAAAGGGATTAATAAACCCAAGCATTTATTAATATTATAAACCCATAGAAATAATAAACCCATGGCATTAATATTAAACACTATGATTAATATTACAAACCCTATGATGAATATTAAACCCTAGGAATATAAACCCTAAAATTATTATCATAAACCTAAGTGATTGTAAACCTAAGAGATTAATATTATAAATCTAATGGATTAATAAAATCGAGGGACTAATAATATTATAAACTCAAGAGTTTAATAAACCCAAGGGAATAATATTAAACCATAGGATTAATGTTATAAACTAAAGACATTATAAACCCACAGATTAAAAAATCAACGAATTTAAAAACTTTAGGATTAATGTTATAAACCTTATCATTATAAATGTTAAGATTATAAACCTCAAACCCAATATTAAAAATTAGAATAAACCTTAAACCCAATATTATAAATAAGAATAAACCTTAAACCCAATATTATAAATTAGAATAAACATTAAACCTAATATTATAAACGAGAATATTAAACTGTAATTTATTTAATGCCACATTGGGACATTGAATATATTGCAATATAATATGTGAGTATGAATATGATTGACACACTACGATGTTGGATAGATTTATAAAATAAAGGCATTAAATCTAATTCATGTTTAAGAGCGAGACACTGCGTTTTACAATACAAAAGCAAAGGTTGTTTCCCACCTTTTCCCCACCATTATTGTAAAATACGTCTTTGTTTTTTACAAGCTTGAGGAGGATAACATATGCTTGTCCTATAAGCTCATCCTACACATGAGTCCTGCGAAATATTTTTAACGAACCCTAAGAAGGAGTGGTTTCTTCTTGTCATGCTTAATGAGTCTCACACTATTTAAGTTTTACGAATCTAGTTAAGGGGTAACTTGATGACGTTTTCATGTTTAAAGAGTTTGAAAAGACACAAAGAAAACTCGTTCAGTTATTTCAATGTCAATTTTAACATAGCTGGAGAAAATGAAGCTCGATATTTTTTAGTTTTAAGGAGTCGAGAGAAAAACATAAGTAAACTCCATAGTGTCTTTTTTTGTAAATAGTCTAGTACAATCCGTAAAAGGGGTAAACTTATACTGAATAAATAATTGTTCATTTACTTTTATGAGTTCGAACAGTGAAGTATTTGATGATATTTTAATGATGTGTTAATGGAACTCCTTATTTCACTTTTTCATAAGTTTTAACAAGTTTGAAAAAGTGATAAAAATGTACTCAATTCCAAAATGATTCATTTTCGTAAATAACCAGTGATCTACAAATTTAAACTAAAAAATTATCGCCACTGCTCAAAAATATTTTTAAAAACATTACAAATTTAGATTTTAGAGGGTAATAGGAAAAAAAAATATTATTATAAGCCTAAAAGCTTAAAAAAAAGGAGAGGTTTTTTTTTGCCATTTGTGATTTTTACCCATTGAGAGTGATAGAGTACATTTTTCACCAAGAACTTCACAGTGAGATTCTGGGAAAACTATTAGACCAAATCACGAGTTGTCTTCTCGAGGTAAATCATCTCTCCAATATCTTCATTTTCATGGTTTTTATTTTTCATTTTGACCATGTATTTTGGTTTTTTGTGGAGGATTTTCAAATGGAAAATCACACTCGATGTGCACAATTCACCATTATCAGGCCTGCGCACATCTATTGAGTTTTTTACTTTAAAAAATGGGATTCGTGCAATTTCTAGGCCTATAATTGTGCACATACACATTGTTTTGATCATGTAGTTATGCACAGGGTCAAGCACATTAAAAAATTGATTGAAAATGCCTAAATTTCTTGCAATTTTTTACCACAATCTTTTCTAATGACCCTCCACGTTTGTTTTCAGGGTTTTGAGCTGCAAAAATGGAGTGGAGAGAGCAAGAACATGAAGAAAAATACATATATGATCTCAATTATCCAGAGACAATACAGGTACTAACAAATTGTGGCAGGTATAAGGTTTTCAATATTTCGGGCGTGAAGGACCAATTAGACTTGTTGGAGTGGATGGTGAGCAAGTGGAATGGACAATATGAATGCTTCATAATTAGAGACCATATACTCACAATCGATGTCAATGACATTTACTTCTTATCTGGACTCCCACACCATAGAGTGGAAATTTCTCTTCATGGACATAAGTGAGGTAGTGAAACAAATGCCACCTATTTAGTGTAACATTGCTTCCGAGGAGCTGCTCTCAAGGATGGGAGAATCGATATAAAAACCATAAAGAGGATTCCTTTGAGAGATATTAGGTTCATTATTTCATGACTATGTAGAAGTGCAACTCTTCACTTACTTACAAAGGCTTGGATGCAGATCGTCGTAGAGTGTATGCAACCTACAATATTCAACTAGTGCGAAGCGATAGTTTCCAATCTGAAAGGGAAACTAACTAGAGTCAAAACCAGAACAATATTTTTTTTGTTGGCTATGGTGCCTTTATCATTTCTTTTACTCTAGAATATATCCCTCTTCTCACTACACCAATAGCCATAGAGAGAGGAGGACTTTGACATCCCTGCAGGTTGAAGTCGGTCACACTAATGTCACACCACATAGCTCGTGAAGGTACAATGATCTAGTATACTCTTGATTCCTTTGGGTGGCTAGAAAGTCAAAGAATTATGATTGAATATTTTCCATATGCAGGCATGGATTACACAGGTGATCTAAATATGCCATTGCCAACTGTGATGCAGTGGGGCAATCTAGGTAAAAACTTCATGCTTTGGTTATTTTGTTTTTTCAATTTTTTGTTATTTTTTTTCATCCAAAACTAATTGTCTAAAATGATCATGCATATGTGGGCTTGGTGAGGCCAACAGGGTTACGTAGATATGACGGCTGCGGTGAGCAACCAGTAGCTCCTGTAGTGCAGAACCCAGATGCAACAAAGGCATTGACTAAGTTGAAGCACAATCTTGAGAGGTTGACTCTAGACATCCCGGATGTTAGGATTGATGACTTGCCTCTCCGCTATCAAAGGCACATTGTTGGGGGTTCCTAGACCTATTAGTCACTTGCTATGACGAGTATCTCACGCTGTTGTCTGCTACCATGATCATCATGCATAGCTTCTAGTCTTAGGGACAATTTTTGTTGTTTGATGATGTATTGACATGTGTGGATAATAAAGTTCTTGGGGCCTCATGTCTTTGGATGAGATTTTTGTAAAACAAACACTTTTTACAACCATTTCACTTAATGAAAACTACTATTTATATCTCAGTCTATCTTGTACAATATATGGATGAGTATTTTTTTCTTTCTTACAGATGTTTACAAATGTCAATGCATTAGTAATAAAATGTAACGCAAGATAAAGAGGAAATGTAGTAGAAAATCATAAAAGATGATGAAAACATTGTTGCACACAAAACGTAATGATGATGTACCCATGAGGAGGCGCATGCCCCCTAAGATTTTTTTGATCTGCTTAGGTAACCAGTATAGGCAAAGGAAATAAAGGTTTATAGATAAAATCGCATAAAATACTAAGTTTAAAAAGGAACTTGTTTCTTTTAACGAGATTGAAATAGAACTATGCCCATGAATGTGTTTCATTTTTTAACAAAAAAACCATCCTCAGAGGAATTTTATTTCATTTATTAAGGAGGTTGACACAATGAAAGAACCATCCTCACAAGTATTTTTTTCAATTTTTTATCGAGGTTGACAAAATAAAAGAACTTTCCTCAGAATAACTTTATTTCATTTTATAATGAGGTTGACATAGTAAAGAACTATCCTCACAACTACCTGTATCATTTCATTTTTTAAATGAGGTTGACACAACAACAGAATAATCCTCATATGAGCTTGTTTCATTTTTTAACGAGGTTGAAACAGAGAAAGAACTTTCCTCACGATTTGTTTCATGTTTATTGGAGCTTGAAACAAAAATAACTATTCTTGTAAAAATCAGTTTCATTTTTTAATGAGGTCGACACAGTAAAAGATTTATCCTCACATATATTTGTTTCATTTTTTAACGAGGTTGACACAGTAAAAAAAACTATCCTCACGAAGATTTGGATCATGGCCTCAAGCTGGAAGAAACACATGCCAAGGGAAACCTCTCAACCATGGACTCCAAAAGACCTTCATCAGAAGGAAGAATAGTTCTCTGGAATGTACATGTCAAGAGAATCAAACGAGGTAAGAGAATCCATTTCCAATTCCCCAAGATGGTTATTTATATCAATTACCAGATATAAGTCATAAGAAGTTGAGTAAACAGAGAGAGGTTCTCTTGTATCAGTATCTGAAAACATGGGATAGGTTGCCACATAATTAAACCGTGGTAGTGTAGATACCACTTGCATGTAAGGAACATTTAGGGATGTTGGATAACTAGTAGTTGAATTGGGATCAACGAATGAAAGCTAGTGAAGGGCCACAATATTTCCATTGTGAGGAAAAGACATCACATGAAAGAGTGTCGATACGACAAATTTCATAATATAGACATAGTTTTGCCCAAGGATAAGATTGAAATACAAGGGACTTTGGACTACCATAAGATCAATATGGAAAATTTTACCTTTCATAGTAATAGGTCACTTAGGAAGGATCCATAAAGGCTCACTAATGGGAACACAAACCTTGCCAAAAGACTTTGTGTAACAAGAATAAGCTAAGGGGAACGAAAACCTTGCCAAGAATATGAGGGTAAAATAATGACATAAGCACCTTCATCTACATTTGTGCACCACACATTCTTACCATATGCTTTCATAATGATTTGGAAAGGGGTGGAAGAATGAAGACAAGGTCTTGTGAGTTTACTCCAACCAAAGGAAATAAACTCATTACTTGCAAGGAAATCATTTAAAACAGGTGAAATACCCCCATGTATAGAAGAATATGAGGTAACAAGAAGAACCTGAGTGGTATTAATCTCACCCTCTAAAGGGAGAGTGAGATCTACGGAAGATAGAATCGAGTCTACCACTTCATCAAATAATGGGTCATCAACCTGAGCGACATGTGTTTCACTCTCCAATGGAAGAGTGGGATTGACTGTACTTGGAATTAGATCAATCACTTCGTCAACTGATGGTAGGTTGAGAGAAAGTTTAGGTAACTAGTTGAAAGTCATTGTTGTGAAACAATAACTCTTTTTAAAAAAAATTAGGCTTCATCCTTATGAGGGAAAAGGTGACTATGATGAATCCATTTTCATAACATACAAGGAAACCTAAATTTACCCTTTGTCCCTGGAACCTCACAATCACTAGTTGATGGATCAATAACAAGTTGATAAAAAAGATTACCATACTTCCAAGGCCTTAGAAATACTAGGCCAATCAATAAGGAAGTGCTCACCCTTAGAAATCTTGGAAGGGTATCTGGTTTTGCGATGCGTAATGGAAGTTTCCTCAACATTACAATTACCTGTAACCATGGTTGGTTGGTTGACATCTTTCTTATCTTACTTCTTCTTATTATTCTTGTTAGTCACATGGTTACTAGCATCATGGCTTTTACTAAGCGAAGAAGAAGAATTATAAGATGACATGTTTGGTGAAGAAGGTAAAGAGTCAACATGAGGTCGGTGATGTTGAGATGATGTATTCAGTAGAGGTGAAAAAATTGGTTGAGGTGGAATATTTTGGGTATTTTGGATTAAATAAGTTGAAAATGACGAAACCAGTAAACCTATCGTGAATCCAGGAAGTGACAACGTAACCATATAAGGGGGACCGAGATTGGTAAAATTAAGGAGAGAACTACAATTCCTATTAAAAGGGGATTATTTATCGATAACTTCTGACATTGAGGGCATTATATTGAGCTTAGATAAATTTACCATCAATATTAACAATTGAAAATCACAATCCACAATTAAGGTTTGTAGAAAAGTAAAAACAAGAAAATAACATGCATTAGTAAATCTAAGGAATCAAACCATGCAAACAAGCTTTTCATAGTTCAATCACTAGTTGGTGATGAAATCCAACGTTGCAGAAATCAAAGTGAAAAGTGGCTAAATATAGAGTGGGTGGAACAAGTTACACTAACAACTTGCTTAGTGTACATGATCTAGTGCAAGTAATCTTCACTTATGTCATCTTGAGTTAACACTGGTCTCCAAAAAGGTCCAAGTGAGTCTAGCTAGTGTATGTTCTAGGTATAAAAAAGACTTCCCCTCCATATTCACCTCAGGTAATATCCCTAATATTATGGTCTGTAAGCTTACCACATAAAATAATTTAACTTAGGGGAATAGTCGCAGATCAGACATACACATAAAGGCAGAGTAGCAAAGCTCAACCCCCTTGAAATTTCCTCAACACGATTAATCTGAGTTTTACTTCCAAGTGAATTCCACGTACCTTTTGGCACTATTTTTAATACATGTAAATCATTCTACCCTAACCAATGAAGTGGGTTTGATCACTCCATTGGGACGGACATGATTTCATGCTTAACTCCTTTGTAAGGGGAGCTTTCTAGGGCCAAATTGTAGTAAATGGATTTACTCCCTATCGCAAAATGCTAATGTTTGTTTGCAACTTTGAAAGGTTAACTTAATTCCCTATTCCAAATCACTACAGCCTGGTCTAATGTATGTGGAAAAGAGCCCTAAAATAATAAAAATTCCTAGATTGATTTTAGTAGCGTTCATTTTAAGAGTTTTTATTTACTCACAAGGTAAATGTATGTGAAACTGATGTTGTTGTGAATTGACTCAAATCCTAATGCAATGGAATATGAAATTGTAATCTTTTATTTTCGATGAATTATAACTAAAATAAAGCAAGAGGTTTCATTAACTTTTCAAAATATACAAGAAATAATGAATATTTTTTCAAGTTATACATCAAAAATAATACAGGATACATGATTCTCAACTCTTTTTCAAGAAATGCAACCTAAGTTCCTTAAAAAATAAGTTACAAAAAGAAAATTTTTGAGATTATCAACTTCTTACATACCCAAACAAATAATCAATGAATTCTTGTTTCAACATACACAAACTATAAATTCAATTTTATGTAATGAGTTGCAAACCACTGTAAGCAGAAGATTATGTTGTGTTATAGAAAGAAATAATCAGCAATCACTTTTTCCAAACAACAAACTTCCAACCACGATTGCTCTCTTGAAAAAACCTAAATTTCCCTAATACTAATGACACCTTACAATTAAGAATAAAAAGTACTTAATCTAATGCTTTAACATTTAAAAAAGGGACAAACTCAAACTATCCAGCGCGACTAGTCCTTCCACTTATTAATTAGCAATTCGCGAGATCAAACTTCAAACCCTAATTTGAAAAATTAAAGAATTCTTCAAAAAGCAACTAAGACGGTCAAATCAAAATAAGGAGGAGATTACCAGAAGGTAGACAAGTGTAATTAAACAGGAAAAAAAATTATTTACACTTGATGTGGATATAACTGAAATTTAAAAAAAAATTAGGTATGTGTGCAAGTCATAGAACAAACCAGTGCTCATACACATTGTTTCAAAGAGAAAAATGTGCATAATTGCGATTTGTGCCTAAACATAAAGTGCACACAATGAGAAATTTAAAATAAAAATAAAACAAGTCAAATAAATTGCAAAATCTAAATTTTCAATCATTTCCAAACACTAAGAGAAGGCTACAATAAAAGGATCATAGGTCAAAACAAAGATAATGAAGGAGAGTGAGACTTCCCCAGTGTAGTCACCAATTGTTTAGGTTGACTAATCCCTCTTGCGGACAAGACAGATCTCCCCAGACCTCACAGAAATCTAGTAACAAACAACAAAGAACTACTAGCTTTCACTAGCTTATGATTGACTAAAACAAACAATATGAGAGAGGTCATTTACCATTTAATAGAAATTCCTAAAGAAGTCCCTTTAATATCTTTCAACTATCCATTTCAACTCGATTATTTAGTGATCATTCAAGTGGTTCCTACTACTTCTCCATGATTTCCTAAAGGAGATCTACATAGACATAAACACATACAAGATCAAAGCATCGAATATATAACATAAAAGATAAATGAACTAATTTAGTCAATCATGTATCATAAATCAGATGAATAAAAAATCATAACCTCTATGGGTGATCAAGGAATCCCACAAATAATATCAACAAAGACATAATTTAGAAGGAACAATTTCGCTTATATTAATAAATCAGAGAACATGCTTACAACCTTAAAGCCTTGATGTCACAAGACTCTTCTCACAATCTCCAACCCTCTCCTTGGATGAATAGCTTCCTAGCCTTATTTCTACAACATAATCCTACTTCCAACAATCCTCCTTAATCTTGATGGTTGTGTTAGCTTTATAGGCCGAGAGGGGGAAGTTTGGGATCCACTTTCCAAGGGATGAGATCCACAAATGGTGGGATAGGGGTTTTACATTCAGAGGGAGGTAGCTCTGTGATGGAAGGAATCGGGGCTGAATAGGCATCCATTCGAATATTGTTAATTGGGAAAGATTTCTACTAACAACGCTTATATACTTTACCTTTTATTTTTACATTCATTAAGTCATGTGCGCAGGCCACAACGTAAGACATAGCGCACTTATGCACAATTTGTTGGGAAAAATACTTAGAGGGGGAGGGGGTGAATCAATATTTTCAAATCATGAAACTTTTTAATTTCAAATCTAATTTATGTACCTGACTTTACTGAAGGGAACTCACGTGTGTACGTGATTGTTATTCATACAACTAGTGTATATCCAGTGAAACATATTTTTCAATTAATTCATCTTTTGTTTATCTTAAGGTAGATCATCAATATTGCATTCAACATTATATAAACAATAGCCATGTGCAGTAAGAGAAAAATAAACTATCACAGATAAGAAACACACATGAAAACCATGATTTAAGGTGGAAACCCAATGTGGGAAAAAACCACTTGATGCTTTCATCTCTGTCTTTTTTTTAATATAAAGAAAAGCTTTTACAATCTTCTACTTGTGCAGACTCATACTAGTACAAAGGAACCCACGTAAACGCTGCTACAACCTTTTCTCTTTCTCGGGTTGCTACTGGAAGGGAACTCGAACCCCCTAAATCTTGTACTAGAGTAAACTCATACTAGTACGAACACACCCACTTGTAGAGAGCTACAATCTTCGCTCATTTTCCAACTCCTACAGGAAGCAAGCTCCAACCCACTGATCTTGTTTACTAGCTACCACTGAGAGGAAGATTCAAATCCCTCATTGAATTATCCAACCCTCAATACCTCCAGGGACCATGTTTCATAAATTTTCATACTAAATCCACTTACTACCACACATCACAACTTGTAGGCCACGCTTTATCAAATTTTCAAACTAGACCCACTTTCAATATTTAAGCACAAAATGAAATATGAAAAATGAAATTGATCTCTGCACTCAATCATAAATCTTTGACCCAACTGAATCAACCAAAAATCAACCAATCAACTGAAACCCAAATTAAGCAACCAAAACAGTCAAATCACTATAACCAGAATACCAATCAACATACTGCACAACACAAAAACCAGATTATGTTACTCTAAACCTCGATAAATCATATATCAAAATATATACGCTACTTCACAGTAGCAAACCCATGTGTGTATGTTCTTTCCATGAAGCATACACACATACAAATCTTAAACCACTGACTTCTAAAATCTGAGCCACTGTCAGTCTGAACTAAACACTGAATCATACTCAGATCTAGTGCATCATTCTGAAACAACCATAGAACCTTCACTAATCTTCATTCACAAACATAAAGTAACTTCAACATTTTTTCAATCAATCAATCTTTAATCAAAGTATCATTGTTTAAGCCCGAATCATCAAGAATACTTCATTGATAGATAGGAGAAATAGAGTAAGACTGAATAAACCGATCATACATCCTTCTCATCAAAATCCTACTTTTTGTACATGCTTTCCATAAAGTATATACACGTGTATACACGCTTTTCAAGAAATAAACCTACATGTACGTGACTTACCGAAATAACACTCACGTGTGTATGCGCCTTACAGATTATAAAACCCGTGTACATATCTGCAATTTTTTATTCAAACCTTTGCTACAACACAAAACTTAACATACCCAAACCCTGTCATACATAGAAAAATCATGCATCAAGACACTATCAACATAGATAAAATCACTTCATAATCAAGGTTGTCATCTAAGATCTATTGGATCTGACCCATCATCAAATTCTCGGGTGCATACTTAGTTATAGATCAATCAAAACATCCATATCCCATTACATGCATATTTGCTTCATATTTAACTATTCATGAGATATTGATCACTTGCACACACTCTATGACTATGATATTCATATCCTTATATAGCTTAGCCTTATCCAATACCACAGGTCAAAACCATACTGTAGTTGATGGTTTTCTTAAACAGGATCAAAACATCCATTACTGGGCTCAATACCATAGGGAAATATCATGGTAAGTATCCTTGGTAGTAAGAATACCATGGTGCAGAAACTGTACACGCCTTTGCTTCTCCATACTCATGTGTGAACACAACTTTTCTTAACAGAACACACGTATACTTCTTGCAATTTCAACATTGTCATTCCTCTGCCTCCGAACTAGTATGCCTTAGTCAAAACTCTTTATCACATCTCTAGACACATCATGTTTACATATTCATCAAGTAGGTTTCCATCAAAGGAAAACTCATCAAGTAGGTTTTTTATCAAGGACAAATCATCAACTAGGTTTCCATTACAAGGATAACTCATCAGGTAGGTTTCCATTCATCACGTAGGTTTCCATCAAGGACAACACATAATTCATAATGCTAACAATCTCCCCCTTTGGACTTGATGGAAACACCTTTGGTGTTTGGGCACCACAACTTGTAGATACTTGTAAAACACATTAAGCTAACCACCAAGCTTTTAGAACACCAAGCTACTCTCCCCCTTTGATGTCAAGGGAAAAGGGTGGACCAATGTTGAATGAAGGCTTCTCCATTTAGCATTTTAGATCTGAACTACTGAATACTGAATATTGATCATGCCCCCCCTAAGCATATGCTGAAATTTCTGAAGGATGTACAATGAAGTACATGAATCTATGACTGATATGACTTGTCCTATCATTAAAGACTCAGAGTTACATCAATAACCCAATTACAGTGGGTCTACATATTTAAAATAATTATTAAATCAACTTCCCAAGCACATTGGGGTTACAAATTACGTCAATGTCCAAAGGACTTGACCATAATAGTCCATTTATGACTAAATTTTGCAATGAGTACATCATAGGTCTTTACATGAACTTTACATCAAATGATAGATATGAAATTTATAACCAAAATATATAAGACCATAATAGTCATTAGAAACTATCATACATCATATAGGATCTGCACCATGAGAATCTGTCATCAGCGCCAAGAACAACAAACTGTGTATTTCCATCATCAATACGCAAGGTAAGATAATGTAGCTTCAATACGATCAACCAATAGATAAACATCATTATGTATCAAGAAAACATAATGTGAACAATGCAAATAACATCAAAAAACTGCAACGATCAACCATCAAATCAAAAAAGCCAATCAATAATTGACTGAAGAATATCAGACCCTTTTTCTAAGTCTGTCCCACTGTTTCTTCATCCTACCAAGATATACGCAATTATTCAGTTCAGAACGCATGTATACATGGGCTTTTCTTCATAAGATCCACATATAGAAATTGAAATACTAAATATTTCACACCTTCAGCTCCCACTGAGTCTGTTTTGCCTGTACTTGTTTACTGTTACTACGCAAGAGCCACTATCAGTAGTATAAGCAACATGAAAATAAAAAACAATCATGCAAATCATCATCAAGGAAAAACATGTATTACCCCCCTGAGATTACACATCACTAATCTTGAGGACTTGATAATCATCTTCTTTTTTTCATGAGATCAACTACCTCTCACCACTTCTACAGTGACTAATAAAAATATTCATTAAGAATAAAGGACTGCAATAGGCACCATCTACTTTTACTCTAAGTCTGAATCTTTCTCATATCTATCAGAATTTTGTTCTTCAAACACATATAATTTGTCTCTTTTTCTATATCCTCTTGATATGACTTCTCTAGTTACTTCATTGATAACCTTACATTTGGTTGATGTAAACACAATCATATTTCCCTTATATGTCATTTTACCTACACTTAGAATATTCTCCTTTAACCCTTGAACTAATAAAGCATCCGTTGTTGCACTAGTTTTATTAATTTTGGCTTTACCTTGTCCCAGTACTTTTGCTGAAAAATTAGTTCCAAGAAAAACATTACCATGATGGTTCTTCCCGAGAGACTCCATTTTACTCTTATCTCCAGTCATGTGATGAGAACATCCACTATCTATGTACCATTCATCTTCATCTTCAAATGAGCAGAGAGAAAAACCACACCTTATGTGTTCTTCATTTTCTTGCTTATTATGAGAAAAGTTGATGGATCCATCTTTTTCAGATCTTCTCACATTAATGTTCTTATCTAGTTTCTTACCATGTTGTCTTCGGCGATCCATAGAATTGTTCCTGCATTATATTTGTACATGCCCAAACTTGTTACGAGCATAACATCTTATATGTTTCATATTCCTTATATTACAATCAATGGATTTGTGACCAATCATATTGCAAGTAAAATAATATCCCTTAAAGTACCTGGAAGTTGATGATATTTCTATGAGACAGTTATTAGCATGAAACATTCTACTTTTACAATTGGATGCAACATGTCCATAGTTATGACATATAGAAAATTCAACATTATTGATCAAAGGAGAAAATCGATTAACCCTTCTATAGTTAGGAATAAATCGTTTTCTTTAAAGATTTTATTTCCTTAGTTGTTGATGAGGCTAACTTCTTATCTCTTTGTTGAGTGTTTCATATTTTGCATTAGAAATCCTTGCCTCAACTTGTGAACTAGATTCTCCTTCAACAATTTCATGAAAACCAAGACCAAATTTGATGGCAGGAAACCTTTGATTACTAAGAATATTCTCCAAAATATTAGTATTATCTTGAAATTGCAAATGTTTATCCTCTTATTCTAATTTACCTTTTAAGATATTTACCTCAACCTCATATTGCTTTTCCTTTTCTACATACTGCTTCTTCATAATTTCTTCAACCTTTATTCCTTTCTCCATTTGATGTTTTAATTTAAGAATCTCTTCCTTCAGCCCATTTTCTTATTCTTCAAATGCTTCAAGTAGTTCTTCATTTTTCTTATCTGGTTTTTCAAGATCTTCTCTTAGAGAGACGACCTCAACTTCAATACCATCACAATATTGGTTAGATACCATATCAACATGATGCTTTTTATCATAAATCTGCAACTTATCATTAATATTAATAGTCCTATTCAAAGCAAGATCAAGTTTTGTTCTAAGATCAAAAATTTCTTCTAACTTGTTCTTTTGAATCATTAACTCCATCTATCATTTTGGACACACTATTAGATATAAGATTACCTAAGAGATATTTGTTTGAGACTTCTTCATGTATTTCTTGTAGCTTTTCCCACACTTGCTTTGCAGTAGTATAATGCATAACCTTATTCAATATTGAATCAGAAATGCTACAAAAGATGTTACTCAAAGCCTTATTGTTATTTGTTACTTCTTTGTATGATGGAGGAAACTTGGTGTAGCCATTGCACACTAGATGCCAGACATCAAGATTCACTAGATTATACTTCATCTTGCCTTTCCATTGTTGATGATTATCTTTCCTTAGCATAGGCACATCTATATTGTCCATTTATTCTAGCTTGACTTGATTTCTTGCTTCAAGTGGCATCATTTTTTAATCTATTTTCTCTTTAGCATGTTTACTTTCATTTTTTCCCATAAGTGCAAGATCACTGGTTTCACTATTATCATCACTATAATTGTTGCATGGAAAATAAAATGGATCACATTTTGAAAAAAAAATCCATACCTGATGATTATTCGTATTCTTCATTGTTGATCAATAGAAAGCGGGTTCCTCCCAAACTTGATATTTGCTGACATCTGTAACTATTACTGCATCTGATATATTTATGTCAAAGTTTTCAATAAAATTTCCATTTTGTTATAGGCCATCAAACTCATTATTACTTTTATCTTCAACTACCATAAGTAAGTGACAATATTGATCAAACTCACCTTCTTCACCATTTGAAATACCATCATTGTCTTCATGTGTATAAAAACTTCTCTTGTTTTCAAACCTCTTCCTATTTATTTTGGAAACTTCTTTTCCTTTCTCTTCACGAATCTCCTTCAAGCGATCAAGCCTCTACCGAAGGACTTGCTCTTACTCCAATTGTTGGGAAAAAATACTAAGAGGGTGCGAGGGGGGGGGGGGGGGGAGGGCGGTGAATCAATATTTTCAAATAATTAAACATTTTAATTTCACATTTGAGTTTTGTATGTGAATTTACTGAAGGGAACCCGCGTGTGTATGTGACTAGTATTCATACAATTAGCGTATATCAAGTAAAACATATTTTTCAATTAATTCATCTTCTATTTATCTTAAATTAGTTCATCGGTACTTTATTCAACATTATATATACACTAACCATGTGTAGTAAGAGAAAAATAAACCATCACACATAAGAAACACACATGAACACCATGATTTAAGGTGGAAACCCAACATGGGAAAAGACCACATATTGTTGTTGTCTTTGTCTTCTATTTAATATAAAGAAAATATTTTACAATTTTGTACTGGTGAAAACTCATACTAGTACGTAGGCAGCCACCTGTAGAAGGCTACAACATTCGCTCATTATCCAACTTCTACTGGAAGGGAGATCCAACCCACTGAATCTTGTACACGCATAAACTTATACCAGTATGTAGGCACCCACCTGCAGAAAGCTACAACCTTCACTCATTTTTCATCTCTTACTCGAAGGGAGCTCCAACACCTTGATCTCGTTTACCAGTTACCACTAGAAGGAAGCTTCAACTCCCTCATTGTAGACTCCAACCCTAAATACCTTGTGGGACGACGTTTTATAAATTTTCATACCAAACCCACCTGCTACAACACATCACAACTTGTAGGCCACGTTTCATCAAATTTTGGGACTTGATCCACTTCCAATATTTAAGCCCAAAACCAAATATCAAAACTGAAATTGATCTCTGCACTCAATTATCTATCTCTGACAAAACTGAATCAACCATCAACTGAATCAAACGAATCAACCAAAACTCAACCAATCAACTAAAGCCTAAACTTAAACAACCAAAGAAATCAAATCATTGTGACTAGAATACCAATTAACACACTGTGCAACACAGGAATGAGATTATATTACTGTGAACATTGACCAATCATATATCAAAACATATACGCTACTTTACACTAGGAAACCCGTGTATGGACATGATTTCCATGAAGCATACCCTTGTACAGATCTTAAACCATTGACTTCTGAAAACTGAACCACTATCACTCTGAACTAAACATTGAATCATACTCAGATCTATTGCATCATTCTGAAACAATCGAAAAACCTTCAATGATCTTCATTCACAAACAACAAGTGACTTCAACATTCTTCAATCAGTCAATAATTAATCAAAACATCATTGTCTAATCCCACATTATCAAAAAGACTTCATTGATAGACAACACAAAGACAGTAAGACTGAAAAAAATGATCAGATATCCTTCTCGTTAAATTTGTATGCACTTTCAACAAATAATATCTGTGTGTATATGCTCTTTTAAAGAAACAAACTCGCCTGTACACGACTCACCATAATAACACTCGTGTGTGTACATGCCTTGCAGACTATAAAACCCATGTACAAATCCACAATTTCTGATTCAAACCTTCACTGCAACATAAAACTTCATACATACCTAGATATCAACATACACAAAAAAATCATACGTCAAGACATTATCAACACATATAAAATCACCTCATAATCAAGATTATCATATTAGATGGATGGGATTTGATCCATCATGAAATTCGCAGGTGCATACTTAGTTATAGATCAAGAAAAACATCAATAGCCCATTATATGCATATTTTCTTCAGATCTAACTATTCATGATATATTCATCACTTGTACACACTATACCACTTTAATCTTGATATTCTTATATAGCTTAGCCCTTATCCAATACCACAAGTCAAAACCATACTCCAGTTGATGGTTTTCTTAGGCAGGACCAAAACATCTATTATTTGTCTCAATACCACATGACAATAGCATGGTAAGTACCCTTGATATTTAGAATACCATGGTGTGGAAACTATATGCGCTTTTGCTTCTTCATACTCGCTTGTGTACACGGATTTGCTTAATAGAACCCGCACATACTTCTTGCAATTTCAACTTTGTCATTCCTCTATCTCTGAACTGGTATGACTTTGTCAAAATTCTGTGTCACATCTATAGAAACATCATGTTTAAATCTTCATAAGTAGGTTTCCGTCAAAGGACAACTCATCAAGTAGGTTTGTCATCAAGGACAAATCATCAGGTAGGTTGTCATTCTGAAAACAATGCATCATGTAGGTTGTCATTCATTAGGTAGGTTTCCATCAAAGAAATCACATAATTCATAATTCCAACATAGTTTCTAACGAACTCTTCTCAGTATGTGCAAATATTGGCAAGGGAACTGTGAAGGAAGCCAAAAATAGGATTTTGAGCCAAAAATTAGATTTTGAACCTTGATATCGAGGAATTTCATTCCCTTTGGAATGATTTGGTGTCTAACCCTCCGTGGTGCTTTGGAACACTTTGATGGATAGCGAAACATCTAGAATAATGGTCATTTGCCTAATATGACAAAATGATAGGTAATTTTTTTTTTTTGTAATTCTACAATCGCTATTCATTTTCATATCTTGTTTCCCACAGCTAGCATTTTCCGACATAATAATCGTGGCCAATTATTAAGGATTCCTCCAGCGAGATGCTAAGGTTTGCGAATATCTAGTTAAACCTCTATTCGATGTCCTCTATATTAAAATTTTGGTTTATTAATTTGTTATATGCATTTAACAACCACTCGGATGCTTTACGCACAAGTTTTTGAAGACGAAAGCAATGCAGCATCCCCCTCACTGTTTTCATTTTTCTTCCTCAGTTTTTGTTGGGAGGCATAACAGAAGCCTTTCTTAAGTCAACAAAGTTAGAATTCATTTATGACCAGGCCCCCCGAGAGCATGCAATGCATAGCATAGAAACTGCATTATATGTCAATACACTACGATTTGGGAGTTTTCTCAGTACTCTTTTATTGAAAGCGACAACTAAGATCAGTGGATGAAAGGGCCACACCGACCTGGTGTTAAACAATCTGAATGCATCTTGTATTTACTACTATTATGGTTTGATGGCTATTCTTAGATTCGTAAATTTTATATTCTTCTTAGTTGTGTCTCAGTTGTATGTTTACATGAGAGAGATTGACAAAGCATTTAGAAACTACAACCACGTCCATCCGGTTACAGTAACAGTGGAACATTGTTAGCTGCCTCCGCACTTCAAAGCTGGTGTAGACAAAATAAATACGAGGAATGTGGTAAAAAACGTCATTTTTTATCCATCGAGGGAAGTATAAAAGCCACTGATTGGATGACGCGAAAATCTATGATATTATCAACTAAACAATAACAATCTATGGGTTGCACGGTGATCCTTTAATGTTCTTAAACTACAACATATTTAACGTTCAGGTTTTTCTAAAGTCATTTCTATTGATATGCTATTGTTGGTTACAAATTTTGCTAAAGTCGTTATTTTGTTGTATCTAATTTGCAGCCCATGGGAAATTAAATTTAATAAACTGTTGACCGGCATGAGTTAGTAATTACATAGAAAGCTTACCTTGACAATAAGGAATGCTTTCTTTCTAAACGTTATATGGTTATCATTTGAATTAAAAAAGAAGCTTACGGTTAGATTTATGTCCAAAATGATGTCTTCGTATGGTTTAATGCCTGAGAGGATTTCAAACAAAGTCATCAATTAAAGTAGAAATCAATATATTTTGCACATCCTCTCAAACAAGTCATCAATTGAGGCAGAAATCAATATATTTTGCACATTGTATGATGGTATAGTATTGAGATGGTATGTTATTCATATGAATATTTTTATTTT